>CARXXK010000749.1:0-106432 GCA_949089665.1 Macrosiphum euphorbiae
TCCTTAGCCCTTCAAAATTAAATTTTGAAATATTTAATAAATTGTAATATTGTGGTTGAATAATTGATTTCAAGATGTCAGAAAGTCGTTTTCGAGTAATTTTTATGACAAATAATTCAAATATTATGTTTTCAGAAATTTTATCGGAAGGTTAGTTAATATGATTGGAATATATTATTGAGAATTAATAAAAAAAAAATAATTAATATATTTTGTATAATTTACAAACGTTATTAACGTGACTTACAAATTTACAAAATATGTACAATATTATTCACTTGCGAGAGCAATTTATTTATCTTATACACCATACACGGTACATAATTAATATGTGTATCACTCACACTAATATGAATCACATCATAGAAATTGCCTATACTGAACTCCTTAAAAACGGCGGGTATCGAATTCCCTTTACATTTTCCAACCTCTGAAAGCATATTTAAAAAAAATATGTGGTAGCCGTTAGGTAATGGTGTAGACTGTATATCGAATGATATATCGGAAAATGAATTACTACAGATTTAAATACAAATATTTTCTTTTTACTCCTTGACCAATGCTTAATTTTGAATAATTTCTGAACGCAGAATCATCAGGATTCTATTGTATTCGAAATAAATGATAAACGATTGAATAAAACCACCGAAGACTGCTAAAATAATTTTCTTTATGTACTAAAAGCATATAAAACTATTTGTCTTGTACTGCATCATTGAGATACCTACCGATATTCTGGACTAATATTGCCTGTAATTTTGACATTTTATATTGATAAAAATTAAAAACTGTCGCTACTCGCTATATAATGTTTAGGTACTGAATTATGTTTACCCACCTTTTCCTTTAATCCACGAAAAAATCTGATTGCAGTATTTACTTTAAAAAAAACTGACATCCTGTGTTATTCTTGTACTACATTATATAAATTATCTCAAATTGACTCTATAAGATCTTTTGTAATATATTCTGATCGACTCAGTTGGTATTCAAATGGTAGCTGTAATCTAGGAATATAGCACATTCACACCGACCGGCCACCATTGAGTATTGACAACATTTTTAAGGTACATTAGGTAGTACAAAGTACAAACTATATTCGGTTCAAAATAAGAAATCTATTCGGTGGTGGACAGGGACGATAATTTGCATACTTATATTTTATATTGTGACAGTTTATTATCGATATTTATTAAATAGTATATTAAAAATATATTATGAGGAATCTTGTATTAAATTTTCAAGGATTTTGACCTTGCATAACTATATTTTTATCAACATATATAAAAAAAAAATCTTAAATGTCAAATTTTTCTCAAAATAAGCCAAATTATTTTGAAACATTTTCATTATGCTAATATATAAAGATAATATTATGATAGATAAACTTCAAGTATCGATAACTTATATTCCTTTTGAGTTACATCTCACAATAATATAATCTAAAAGTTTAATATACTCAAGAATAATATTTTTTAGTTTTAATATAACGAAATAACTATTTGCTTGGTTAAGCTTGGTTTTAACTTTTAATATGATGTAATTTTGTCCAAATTTGAAAATGTTATATAAAAAACTGTGTTTTATATTTTTTAGGTTGTTTGGTTACAGTAAAGACATTTCTTATATAAAAACATTCAGTGAAAATTCCATCTAAATTTGGTGTTTTTTTTTTAGAGTTACACAAAAAACAAAATAGTTTAATTTTCGAAAAATGGTTTTTGTTGTTTCAAACGGTGATGACAGACACAGATAAAGAAAAGGTGAACACAAGTGGTTCCTACAATCCATAGTAGGTATAGTTGTCGAGCCATGGCTATAATAAATAGCGTGTACCTACATTTCCGGTAAACTTTTTCTTTTTGACTGAGATAAAAAAACTTGTAGGGAACCATCTATTAAAATGTGTAATGTTAGCTATGAAAAGAAAAACTTTTATACATTCATAACTGAAAAATAATTTACAAAATTTGACAAAATGATCATGGCTATAAATATTTCAAAATGAGTCAAAATAGTTTGAACATTTTATAGGTACCATGCATAGGTATGGAAAATAATAATATAAATATTTTATGAACATTTCAAGAGTCTACAGTTATTCGTTTTGGTAATACCTACCTACAACAATAAATATCAAAAATCAATTAATGGGAATAAATTCGATAATTTACTGCTGAATTTCAAACATCGTAAAAATTATAAGTTCATAAAAAAATAATGTTCCGTTTCAGTACACTTTTTTACATTTGTTGTAGGTAGAAAACTTACGTGACATTTTTAAGCTATGAAAAGAAAAACTTTTATACATTTTTAACTGAAAAATAATTTACAATAGATTTTAAAAATGTAAGCTATAAATAGCTATAAATAGTTGAAAAAGTGTCAAAATTATTTGAACATTTTGCAATGTATGGGAAATTGCCATTTTAACATTAGCGGAAAATTCCAAGTGTCCAAGATTTCCCTGGGCAGGGTTTTTCGTTTTTGAATTACAAAAAATTATCAAAAATCGATATATAAAAATTCGTTAATTTAATAGTGAAAATCCAATATTGTAAACATTTTAAATCAATTTCAACCGCTCATAAAAAAATTATATTATTATTAGGTATTTTAATAGATATATATATGATATATATATCTATTAGGTATTTTAGTGTATAATAAAGTATATAATGTATTAATGTGAAACAATATTAAAGTAAAAAATATAGTTAGATTTTATTTATTATTTCGGTATACCGTACCATTACGGTATTTAGGTATACTGAATCATTGCGTTTTCGGTATACCGTTTCAAACCTTTATTGAAATCAATACCGCGCCGTAGGTAATACCTACCGAAAATTATTTTCAATACCGTCCGCCAAAGGATATGGACGTGACATCGGCTCTTGAGAAATTGTTGTTTTCATGACAATGTAACCACTTGGCTTTGCCAATTTCGAATGTTAATTTATTATGTTTGCCAAATTCTAAAACCTTCTAAGTATAATTGTGATTCGTAATACGTGCACTGACAGTATTATGAATCTACTATTGATTCATAGTTACTTGTTTATTTTAAATAGCTGCTTAGAATAATTTATAAGTGAAACCCGCATTGTCCTTAATATAATATAATACAATATAAATCCGTAAGACCATTGCTCACAACAGTATTATAAACAAATATACTAGGTACAGTCTAGAATCTAGATCACTATTCATTATGCATACTATTATATATTTTAATTTAATTTATTTGTCATTGTAAGTCATTTTATTATGTAATAATTATAATCTAATTGGGTAGAACATAAAATATGCAATATGTGGGATATTTTTCCTAAATTCATGTACGTTTGTGGTATGCCATCAAAACAGTAGGTACCTACATATTATATAGGTAATCGGGCAAATGGGTAATGCTCATCAATGATAAACATTAGGTGTCTAGAGAAGCCACCTGTAACGGATGGTGTTGAATTTGAATTCAGTGATACAATATCATTGTACACAAAAAAAGGATTCTGAGCAGAGACGGTGTGTCGGCCAACGATATCTTATGTTATACCTATATATGTTGTACCATTATACCTACTATACGGTCTATGGTAGCCAGTGAGTTGAATTAATTTCTATAATTTGCATAAAACAATGTATAATACACCAAGTACCTATTAATAATCTTTCAAAGATTATATTGATTGAATTTTAGTACTAAACAATAAAAATAAAGAATGCTACGTGTACCTCAGTAACGTCTGTAAAATATACAAAATAAAAAATAGCTTAAAAACTTGATTAGTAAAAAAGTAATTTAATTTATCAAATCTTCTTGTTTTAACTATTTCAACTTCCTAAATACAATTTAATTACATTTAAAATAAAAATGGGTAAGTGGGTACCAAACTGCTGTACAGTATATGTCTAAATGGGTTGCTGTGTTAAATTTAAATTCAATGATACAAAGCCATTGTAATCAAAATAAGTTTCTCGGCAGACGGTTTCAGCCTAAATAGAAAAAAATGCATTTGAAAATGTCAATATGGGTAATAAATGAAGTATATTTATTATGGATTATAGTTATTAATATAATAATATATTTTAAAATTTCAAGTCCCCATTCATGAATAATATTTTTAAATTAAAACAAAATAAATAAAATAGTTTTTCTTCATTTAAATGTCATATTTGCCACACATTTTTACTTAAAATATCTATGTCAAGAAAACCAGGTTTTTATATTTTTTGGTTGCAATATGAACTACTTACGGGAAACCTTGTTTTAAATTTTTCAATCCTTAGCTATAAAAATTGAACATTTTATACATTTTAAACAGCAAAATAATTGAAAGCTTATAAAAAAAATTGTGAATATGCATTTTAAATAATTTTAAACTGCTGCCATAACAACGTATAAATCTAGTATTAAATATTTATATTTTTGACTCAACAGTAACATTTTTAACAACGTTTACACAAAATTAACTAAAAAAATTCAAAACATTTATATATAGCCCAATACAAGTTGAAATATTTTAAAATGTATACTTATAAAATGATAAAATAAACATTGGTAAAAATATCAAGTACCTTTTCAACGTGTACACTGTACACACGCCCAAAAAGATAGAAATCATTGAAAAATCAAAAAATGTTATCTTTCCACACAGAATCTAAAAGATGAAATTTGAATAGTAAATTATAGATATAATTTTAGTTTTTACTGATATACCTACTGCATTATAATTAACTTTAAAGCTTATTTTTTTTATTTGAAAACTGTGCCTATGTATTTTTAATATTTTTAAACTGATATTGTAACAATATATCAGGAGCCTTGTATATAATTTTTACACTTTTTGGCCCAACAGATAAAACTTTATTGATATTTATAGAATAAAAAACTAAAAAAAATTGATAGCGGTAAATGTCCGTAAATAGCTCAAAAAGAATCAAAATATTTTCAAAATTTTGAAATTTTGTATAGGAAATGCTAATTTAAACATTCAGTGAAATTTTCATGTATCTACAGTTATTATATGTTGTTTTTCCCGGCGCTTGTGAAAACTACTGGGAAATTTTTACTTTTGACGCCCTAAAGTACCAACTAGATTCACTTTCCTATCAGAAAAGCTACTGTTGAAGAAAATCCAAGCACTTTTACTGTCCTAAAACGTGATGACAGACACATAGAAAAATTAAAAAATTAAAAAATGAACACAAAGAGAATCACTCAGAATCTAAAACATTCTTATCAAATATTCAAAACAACAAAAAAATATAAAACAATACGCGTTTATCAAAATGTTTACAAAAATATTTTCATATTTTTATTAACAATGAGTAATTCTTAAAGCTGATTAATGATAATGATGTGGTCTATCAACAACTACTCCACCATAAATTTTTACTTCATTTCTTGACAATCTCTCCAAGTTCCAAGTATTGGTGTTGGGGTTGTAAATTTCTACATTATCATTATAGAAGGAATCATCAGACCTTCCGCCCATCACATACAATAAACCATCTAATGCCACTACTCCTATATAAAAATATAATTTAAATTCAATACATTTTTACAAAGGTTGTCCTAAAAAATATAATTATTACCAGGACGAAATCGGCATATTTCCATATCAGCTACAGAAGACCAAACTCCATCACTCGGTCTATAAACCTCAACACTTTTAAGATACTCTCCACCATAGCCACCAATAGCATACATAAGACCGTCCAAGACTCCTACACCAACACCTTGACGACATACAGACATTTCTGCAACTGGTGTCCATGTGTCAAGTGTGGGATCATAATATTCCACAGATTTCAAACATATACCATTACCACCACCTCCAACCTACACAATTTAATTCAATGAAATTCATTACAAATTAAAAATAAATAAATAATATATTCATTCACCGCGTATAATAAATTATTGAGTACACCAACACCAAAATCCCATCTTTCAGTGGACATATTAGCTACCAATCTCCATTTTTTATAACTGACATCAAAAACCTCAACACTATTTAATGCATTTTTTTCATCTCCTCCACCAATCTAGAATTACAAATAATATACATTCTTAACATAAAATAAGTAAAATATTGATTTAACTTACTGCATAGATACAATCATCCAATACGCCAACTCCTAATAGTTTTCGACCAACTACCATGTCGGCCATTGGAACCCAAGATGGAGATTTTAGAGATACATCAAGCATACTAACAGATTGTGAACATGAATAATTCACTCCTCCTACAGCAAACACAAATTGATCCCTAATTACACCAAGATCAGCAAACATCCGATATTCATTTAACCCTGGTGCAATCTTTCTTAGCTTGGTTGCTGGATCATACCATTCTGTATAACACTTTGGCGATGTTTCAGACCGATTGAACATTAGAATAACCTTATAAAATTAAATAGACAAAATAATTGTGAAGATAAATTTATCAAAACGGTATCTTACTTTTGGTGAATCACCAAACTGCCTGGGTTTACACCTAATTGTTAGGGGAATGGTGAAATGCTGAACTGACTTCAATAGATTAAATTGTATTGCTTCATACATATAATCTTTACCTATAAACATTTGAATAATAATTAAGATAACATATAGTTACATAATGATGAATATATTAATTAAAAAAACATACATTTAGGACTATTCTTTAGAAGAGGTTCTTCGACTACATCAATTAATACATCAGGCCTTGATGCTAATAATGGCAAACGTACATGTTCCATTAATTCTGGCAAAAAATCTTTTCTCTGATCCAAATCATGTTTTACCCATTTAATAACACATTCAAATACCTATAATTAGAAATATTTAAAACTAGATTAAAATATAATAATTTGTTAAACCACACAATAGTGTATGCTTGTACCATAAATATCAATATAGTTCTTCAAGTTATTGGGTATCCCCTTCTTTTCTAGCAATGAATCGCACTGTCTTATATGAATAAGATTATAAGACCGTGGTATAGGTAATAATTATATTTTGATAAATCTATTTATATTAGTTTCATTCTTTCATAACTTTTTATATGTATATGTATTATCAATAATAAAATATATTTTTATAATTGTTAAATTCCCTTTGTTTTACACTGTGTCTAGCCAATTATATGGCCCATCTATGTAATTTTTCCCCCTCCATGGTCCCCCCCTAATTAAGCCCTGGATCCGCCACTAAAAGAATATATCAGTAGGCGGGGGAAGGGGAGCTGTATTAAACAAACCGAATATTTATGCAGCTATAGTCCTATAGCATAAGCTATATGATATTCATATTTGTGATTTGTTATTTATTCTTATTATTATTATTTGGAAATTTAAATTTGATAACTGTCTTAATATACCGATATTTGTGATTTTTGCTCTTGTCGTTTTTCAGTATCGTTTTATTCCTAAATTCATATTTAATAGAGATTTATTTATTAATGGATTAACGTAATATTTAAGTCGGTAGACTGTAGCAATTTAAATTATTTTTCTTTAGCTGTGTGAAATCTATTATACTCTTTGATTAAGAATTATTTACCGCCACGGTGCAATTTATAGCCAGTAATAGTCAGAGCAGAGAAGGAAAATTCATTATTTCATACAAACTGATAAAATGAATGTAAACCAAATATTCCATTAGATAATTAATACTCAGTACAATTATACCTGGTTTACAAAAAATAGGTAGATACAAATACATTCATCATAGGTACTTGCAACAATTATTTATTTTATCATTTTCAAAATATTTAAACTCTTTTTGAGCTATTTATTGGCATTCAAAAACAGAATTCTTTTAGTTTTTTTCGATAACATCCATCAAATAGTATTTATTGTCAAGTCAAAAAGCTTGAAGGATAACAATTTTACATTGTTATATCTTAACAATTCTATTTGAGGGTACTTGACACTTTTAAAATATTAATATTATTGTATTGTATACACACAATGATATTTTAAAATGCAAATTTTTAGCAAACATAATAATATAAGCGTCTGCAGTAATGCAGCATGACTAATGTCTTATGGCAAAATAGATTATTTTAATAACAATATCATAGTTAGTAATATTATTAAACCTCTATTCACAATTCTTTTTCGCAAACAGTTTGTGGGGTAAAACGGTAATTGTGGACTGTATGATGGGTATGGGTAACTTCTTCAAATAAAAATAAAAATGATGTGAGTGCTATGCCGGGTGACGGCTTACTATTTGTAAAGCAATAAATAATTTAAATCTGGGGCACAAATGTGCCGGCCGGCGTAGGGCTCTTAAAACTAATTCTTACAATAATTTTACTACTACAACAATAATATAAATTAATAACTCAATAAAAACCAGTGATACTTGACGATGAGGTGTGGGTGATGGTGAAACTGACGGTGTGGAGCGGGTGATGGTGAAACTGACGGTGTGGTGCGGGTGATGGTGACTTGACGGTGCGGTAAAGGTTTGGTACCTGGTTGAAAAAAGTGATGCCTTCACTTTGCCCGTGTAGTAGGTACAAAAAAAACACAAAGCACGTAACGCGACGGCAAGACTGTTTTCGCGGTAATGTACACGGTATCGGAACACGAACTCGACGTGCACGCGCATTGACGGCTAACCGGGAACAGCTGATCGCAGCGGTGTAGCAAAGTAGGTCGGGCTGCAGTTTTTCTTATCACCGTTTGTTTTGGTGTAGGACGTCTGAACACTGAACATACCGCCCACCTTGAAGGAGCGCACCTTCAATTTTCTTTTTCTTTTTTATAGCGGCAATGGACACAACTTAACTACCGGGCGGGTGAATATTTTTCCATTGGCAGTTCGTACTTTTGCTACCCGTACGACTCCATCTGGGCCTGGAAATATTTCTACCACTCGTGCAGTTTTCCAAGTGAGTGGTGGGGTAGGTTCCTTCAAGATTACCAGAGCTCCGAGACGTATGTTGACGGTTACACGGTTCCATTTGGGTCGCTCTTGGAGTGTGTGTAGGTATTCCCGGTGCCAACGATTCCAGAAGTGATTCTGGATTTGTTGTATCAAAGCCCAACGGTTGCGCGATGTGACAGTTAAGTTTTGACTTGAGTCGGTCGTCGTGGGTATGGAAGGTATGGGCACCAGTGGTTCCATCGTAAGGAAGTGTCCTGCCGTCAGTGTTTTGAAGTCACTGGGATCGGCAGACATGGCACTGAGTGGTCGCGAGTTGAGTGTTGCCTCTACTTGATGAAGGATTGTATTTAGCTCTTCATACGTTAACACTTTTCCGTTGGTTATCCGGTGTAGTAGTGTCTTAGTTGATTTCACTGCGGCTTCCCACAGACCACCCATGTGTGGAGCAGCCGGTGGGTTGAAATGCCAGGTTATCTGGTGGGAGGTGAGGTGATTGACGAAGGTATCGTGACGAAGTATGTGATCAATATTTTGCAAGTATTTTTGGGTACCAACAAAATTCGTGCCGCAGTCACTATGGATGTCAGAACACCGTCCTCTTCGACTGATAAATCGGCTTAGTGCAGATATAAACAAAGGGGTCGACAAGTCCGACACCAGTTCAATGTGTACGGCAGTGGTGGCCATACAAATGAAAATACAAATGTAAGCTTTGGTTATTTTTATTTTTCTTAACATAGCTGCTTTCACTTCAAATGGTCCAGCAAAGTCTACCCCGGCTCGACCAAAAGGTTTGATTTGAGAGACCCGGTGTACTGGAAGGTTTCCCATAACTGGCTGTAGGACGGATGGTTTTGCTCGAAAACATGGAATACATCTATGGGTCCGTTGTCGTATGATACTTCTCGCAGACAATATCCAGTAATCCTGGCTCAAAATGTTTTGAAGGGCTTGAGGTCCAGGGTGACCATTTTCTCGGTGAACGTAGTCGATTAATAACGTAGTTAGACGGGAAGTCTTAGGGAGTAAAAGAGGGTATTTTTCTTTATACGGTATCTGTGCGTGTTTCAAACGACCCCCTACCCTGAGCAACTTGTCATCATCCAAGAAAGGGGCTAACTTTCTTAGACGCACTGAACAGGATTTTCCCGCTTCTAAACTGCAAAACTCGTCGTAAAAAGCTACTTGCTGGGTCCATCGTACCTGAGCTTTAACAGCTTGTTCAATTTCTTCAGCAGTGGGAAGCGTAGTGAGCATTGAAGTACGTTTATTTGACAAATAATTCCGTACGCGTAGCCAGTAAGCAGTGAGTCGCAGAATCTTAGGGAAGTTATCCGATTGGTGCAGCAATGGGCATTCTTCGGTTTTCACTCGGACCACAAGAGTGATTGGATTTTCTTCAAGCTCTTCATCACGGTGATTGGTTGGGTTCATAGGTAGCTCCTGCGGCCATAAATGTTCAGGTTGTCGTAGAAAGTTGGGGCCATTCCACCAAAGACTATGGGATGCCAAACGATTTGGGCTTAATCCTCGTGATGCGCAATCTGCGGGGTTGACGCTAGTCGGTACATGCCGCCAATTTCCGACGTCGGTATTTTGTTGGATTTTTGCCACGCGATTTGCCACGAAAGTTTTCAATTTGGCCGTCGGAGATCGAATCCATGCTAGGGCTACCGTGGAGTCCGTCCATGCGGTAACGTTCGATATGTTCAAAGTTGCAACATTAGGTCGGACGTACGCCAATAGTCTTGCTAAAAGCCAGGCCCCACACAACTCCAGTCTTGGAATGGACAGTTTCGTGGCCGGAGATACCTTTGATTTTCCCATTAACAGCTGACACTGGACCTCAGTGCCTGAATCGACTCGTAAGTATACGGCAGCCGCATAAGCCGCCTCAGAGCTGTCACTGAATCCATGTAACTCATAAGTCGCATTTGAGCTGGTCACTCTTCGTGGAATTCGCAATGATGCGAGAGCTGGTAATTCCTCATGGTATTTTGTCCATAAGGTGGCAGCCTCTTCGGGTATAGGTTGATCCCAACCTACCTCGGCTATCCACAGATATTTCATTAGTCGCTTAAGATCCGTTGTAACTGGTGCCAATAAGCCGAGAGGGTCATAAATTCTGGCGATTTCCGATAAGATGGCTCGCTTACTAAATTTTATCGGGTTAGGTTGATACTTATAACTTAATAGGTCTGCCGCTGGTTCCCAATTTAATCCAAGCACTTTGGTATAATCCGAACCGTGTTCATTAAAAGACTTTGAGCTCGTTTGTTGGTGCTCCTCTGGGATTTTTCCTAGAAACTTCGCAGAATTACTAGCCCACTTGCGTAGCTCAAATTGGCCTTTTGCGAATATGGTGATCAGTTTCTGCTGCAATACGTATGCTTCTTCTTCTGTATTTGTTCCTGTCGTGACGTCATCTACGTACAAATCACGTTGAATAATTGTTTTTATTGCTTGGTCGGTTGCAGCTTCGTCCTGCGCAAGTTGGTGGAGTGTGCGGATAGCCAGAAACGGAGAAGACTTCTGACCGAACGTGACAATATTCATCTCGTATTCTTGAATAGGTTCATTTAAGTTGAATCGGTATAAAAGCCGCTGGTATGGTCGATGAGGTTCAGTGACGACTATCTGTCTAAACATCTGTTTTACATCGGTAGTAAACACAATTGCATGAAGGCGGAATCTAAGAACGATGCTCGGTAGGTCTTGTTGTAGTTTAGGTCCACAGAGGAGATTATCATTTAATGATCTACCCGAAGATGTTTTCGCTGATGCATCAAAGACAATACGCATTTTTGTGGTGGAACTTTCAGGACGTATAACTGCTTGGTGGGGAATGTAATATGACGCCTGGCTATCAGTTAGGGTTGGATCTACTTTTCTCATATGTCCCGTTCGTAAATAGTCCCTCATCGCCTCATTGTATTCATTTCTTAATTCCGGAGATTTCTCAAGCCGTTTTTCGAGCTGGAATAAACGTTGTGCTGCTTGGTCTCTTGAGTCTCCCAATACTGGTGGATTTGGTTTAAAGGGCAGGTGAACTTTGTATCTTCCACATGGTTGACGCGACGTAGTAGTGGTATATATTCTTTCACACTCTTCTTCATCGGGACTACTTTTGACCACTGTAGGAACATCTTCAATGTCCAAAAAGCGTTGAAGCGTTCTGTCCACGGACTCCGTGGTTGCGCACATAGTGACGGACATTTTTGTTGGCGTATTAGATGTTGTGCCCATCAATACCCAACCGAACACAGTTGATAAGGCAATTGGCTGAGTTATACTACCTTCTTTCTTCTCTCCTGACACAACGTAGGGGAAAACGTCCGCTCCAAGTAATAGATCAACTGGTAACGGTTCGTAATATTCCGGATCTGCTAAGTTCAACCCTTCAATGTGGGGCCATGGCGAGATCTGAATCCGGTTAGTCGGTATTGGTCCAGTAATTCGAGGTAAGATGAGGACATTTACTTCTAACTTAGGACTGTCATGACGAACCGGACGTACCGTTATAGTGGTACTCCCACGTACTACCGGTACCTGTGTACCCGACAGAGCTTGGACAGTAACTTTGGTCTTCTCTCTTGACAGTCCTAAACGATACACGCAACTTTCCGTAATGAAACTACTTTGACTTGCACTGTCAAGCAAGGCCCTTACTGTTATAACTTCACCATTTTCATTTTGCACTTTCACTAAGGCCGTTGATAGCAAAATGGACGCATGACAGTGTTTCACCTTGGCTGCTGCTACAGTGACATGTGCTGATGTAGTTGCTTCGGGTTCATCTATTGGTCTGTCAGTATCACTAAGATGAAGTAGTGAGTGATGTCTTTTTCCACACTGAACACAAGATTTGGTACTCTTACATTGACTGGCTAAATGTTCACTAAAGCATAAAAAGCATCGATTTAAATCTTTTATAATTTGATGCCTCTCTTTAGGACTGTTTTTTTTAAACTGAGAACAGTGTACGAGTAAATGACCCGGTTGTAATTTACACACTTGACACGAAAACGACCTTTTCTCACGCGGGTCCTGTTGGCTAGTCTTTTCTGGTGAGCCATATGTTCCTGATTGGCTACTAAATAAGGTAGTCGGTTTGGTAAATTTACTTTTGGTACTACTTTTTTCATATACAGAATTCGTCGGTCCGGTCATGGCTGATTTACAAAATTTAGTCAAAAACACTATAAACTCTTTCACAGAAGGATCTTCGGTGGTATCTACAGATAACTCCCATTGAGCTCTAAGTTGTTGGTCTAATTTTTTCTGTAGCACGTGTAAGAGTATCGGGTCCCATTGGTCGACTGCGTATGTGAGATTTTCTAAGGCACCGATCGTTTCAGTAACTACATTAAGTAAATTTCGAATTGAAATACCATTTCCAAGGAATGCTTTTGGTGCATTAAAAAGTTCATCCAAATGACTTTCTGTAATGATTCGACGGTTGGAATATCTGGCTTTTAACTGGGATAGAGCTAATTCGTAATTCCTATCGGTCAACATAAGATTTCCAACCAGTCTTAAAGGTTCTCCTTCCAAGTATCGTTTTAAGTATCCGAACTTCAACACTGGTTTTATGTGTGGATTGTCGTGTATATAGATATCGAACATGTTACGAAAACTGGTGTATTCTTTTGGATCCCCTTTAAACTTTGGAATAGCCAACTTTTCAATCGGTAGAAAATTAGCCGGTGATACGCTAGGTTTCTGTTCAATAAAGGTATCGTTTAAACCTATGTGCGTATTAGATTCCGGTAGGTACTCATCAGCCAAAATCTTACAACCAAAGTAAACTGTTTCAAAGTCCTCTCGTAACTTATCAGCGTCAACCACTTCAACACCAGGTTTACCCATGTTACGAATAATAACTGATAACTGACTTTCAAAATCGGTGTTTAAATTCTCCAAAGTGGCGTACATAATTCTAAATCTCGTTCTGTCAGTTTTTGTCGGTTCTTTCCCGACCATTACCTCTCCTGCATCATAGATACGTTTCGCTCTTTTCTGCAAGTCCGTGATACGTACTTTAGCTTCATCGTATACACCCATTACAAAAATTAACAAAATTCAATTATTTTTTTTTTAACAACGAATTTCCTGCGATTAATTTGACGAAGTAGGTACACTACAAACAATATTATTATATTATTGTACGTAATCGTATTGGATTTTAATTACTTATGCTAATTGTTTTATTTTTTTTTTTAATACATAACAACAGCGGTGTGTGCGTGCAATGATTATTGCTACGCGGTTGACGATAGCGACCGTAGACTATTTCCGCAAAGGTTCAAAGTCCAATTTACCTAACTCGCGCTCGGTAGGTGTTATGCAACTGTTTTGTATACACTATCGCCGTAACCTTGGTCTTTATATGCTTTTTTTTTTTTTTTTTTTGTGAACTGTTCAATCGCTTAAGACTATTTTACAAACTAAATATATCCTAGGCTCGACGGACCATAAATGTGGGGTAAAACGGTAATTGTGGACTGTATGATGGGTATGGGTAACTTCTTCAAATAAAAATAAAAATGATGTGAGTGCTATGCCGGGTGACGGCTTACTATTTGTAAAGCAATAAATAATTTAAATCTGGGGCACAAATGTGCCGGCCGGCGTAGGGCTCTTAAAACTAATTCTTACAATAATTTTACTACTACAACAATAATATAAATTAATAACTCAATAAAAACCAGTGATACTTGACGATGAGGTGTGGGTGATGGTGAAACTGACGGTGTGGAGCGGGTGATGGTGAAACTGACGGTGTGGTGCGGGTGATGGTGACTTGACGGTGCGGTAAAGGTTTGGTACCTGGTTGAAAAAAGTGATGCCTTCACTTTGCCCGTGTAGTAGGTACAAAAAAAACACAAAGCACGTAACGCGACGGCAAGACTGTTTTCGCGGTAATGTACACGGTATCGGAACACGAACTCGACGTGCACGCGCATTGACGGCTAACCGGGAACAGCTGATCGCAGCGGTGTAGCAAAGTAGGTCGGGCTGCAGTTTTTCTTATCACCGTTTGTTTTGGTGTAGGACGTCTGAACACTGAACACAGTTATTTTATACATATTATCATTGTTCAAAAACTATGAAACCCATTTCTTACAGCGATACCATAGAACAATGTAGAAGCGGCACTCGATCAGCTGATTGGAGTCTTGTTTACCTATGATCTGAAGTCTGAATCTCCGAAAAACACGGGAACGTTTACCAATATGATGTTAGACCCAAGGTGGTACTATGTAAATGTTTACTGGAACGTAGGTGGGAGGCGCTAAGCGGGGTCAGCTTGTTTACCATTCCCTGTTTTACCTATGCCACGCCCCTCTAGAGACATTGTTCAAGGCTAGAATCACCCGATCCGACCAATTCACGGAGTGTCGTACCCCTGGTGATACCTCAAGACACCTAGAGCAATACCTACCCACTTGCCCACCTTCTTTAAGTTAGTTAGTCATAGTCAGAGCAGACAAGGAATTTCATCATTTAATACAAATTGATAAAATGGATGCAAACCAAATATACCATTAATACTTTGTACAATATTATATCTAGTTTAAAACAAATAGGTAGATACAAATACATACATAATATACTTGTTTATTTTATCATTTTAAAAATATTTAAAACTATTTTGAAGCTATTTATTGACATTTAAAATTTTATAACTGTCAATAAAACTGTATTAGTTCAGTCAAAAAGCTAAAATTATAACAATATTACATTTTTATAATTTAAAAATATTATTGGAAAGGTAGTAAGGTACTTGAAACTTTTAAAATATATTATTGTGTTGTTACACAATGATATTTTCAAATGCAAATTTTTTAGTAGATAAAATAGAAGAAAATAGATTATATTATACTTAATAATATTATTAAACCACCATTTACAATTATTTTTTGTAAACAGTTATTTTATATCATTGAATTCAAATATTAAAAACACATTTCTTTCAGCAATCCCTCAAGACACTTAGAGCAATACCCACTTGCCCACCTTCTTTAAGTTGATTTTCCATACAAAATATTCATATTCAAATTACAAATTGCTGTTTGCTTACTTTTTCTTCATATGGAACAGCAAGGTCATTACAGGAGATAATCTTTACCACATCATCAGAAGATAAAGATAGAAAATCATCACTTTTAACCACTTCTCTGAAAATAATTGTCATTATATTATATATTATGCACTATTGAGAAATATAGAGAATTAAGTTAATGAAATTATTTATATCTTACAAAAAATGTTTTTTAATGAACGCTTCACAACTTGATAACAATTCCGTACAGTTCTGTAAGTCAGCAAACGCTCTGATATCAATACAATTTAATGGATCCAGTTGTTTTTGTAAAAACTCAACACACGCGTCATTTACAAAATCTAATTGTAAGAGGCTTGCGGCTGGTAACAAGACCTTGAGAAATCAACATTCAACAATAATACATATTATAAAGTAATTTTGTTTTACTGTCTGTAACAAATCACATTTTTAATAAGGCATACCTGTACATTTTCTTTTGTGACGATAATTTCACCCGTATAAATATAATCTAATAATAGTTGTAAGACAGTGGAATCTAATTTTCTTATATTGACGGTGTTGTTGCCGGTTTTTTCCAATTTTCCGCGTTTCTATGAAATTTGAAAATTATATTTTATATTTTAGTTGCTTGTTTAAATATATGCATGCAAAAAAAATTAACGAATTCTGTCTATTCTACAGTGTATGAAGTATGAACAATGAGAGTTTTTTTTGTAAGAAAATATGATATATAAATATGTATAAAAATAATTACTGAACATTGCACGGAAATATGGACTAGCTGCCATTAAAACATTTTTATGGCCAAACGTTGTACATCCATCGTCTGTTTCAAATCTAATATCACATAATACTTCATTTCTAAAAACAAAAATTCGTTACTAATATTTATTTTTAATAAAGCTAAAATTACCTTTAACATACTTGCGTAGAGATTGTAAATCTTCTAGTATTCTGACAGAGTGAGAGTTATTTCTAAAATTGGTTGGTTCACATTCTTTGGATGTCAGAACTTGTTTTGGATCACTTTCACTCGATGAATTATGTAAGGCATCCATTTCTTTCACCGACATAACACCTTTGAAATTATTTTAAAAATTGTGATTAATTTTTATATCATCGTTCATCATAAGACCTAATAATACATTTTAGTATAGAACCTGTATAAAGACCAACAAAGTACCTACTTCTGTTAAAAAAATTACTAAGATATAATGGATAACTTCAAATATAAATAAATGTTGAAATAAATATTAAGTGATTGTTATTTATGTTCATTGTTCCTAGATTGTAGATTGAATGTGCATAACGACAGGTGTAGTGTACTTTCATTTATTTAGTTTAAGTATATATCTGTTGCAGACTGCAGCGGATAGGTGATAATATCAAAAACAAATACAAGGAATGTTATTTTTTGTATTATTAAGTGATCTTTACAATATCACTTGTATCAATTTTTTCTTGGTAGTTATATACTCATCTGCGGTGTCACAACAAAAATATATTTAAATAATAATAAAAATAAAAATTACAATGTAATATTGATTCTATACATCTAAATTAGATTTAAAGAATTTATAGATTATAATCATTTCAATTTATAGAATTTATTTCTTACTTTTTTGTAGTAGGTAGGTAATTGAATTGAATTCAGCACGGTAACGAGTAATGGGCAATACTGCAGGGCAATACGTATGGTAGTTATTGAAATATGAGCCTATAATATAATCATTAATCGATGTATTTAATCAATATATTAAAATATATAAAAATTTAAATTTAAATTATAAAATTCCTTCCTATCTGGCTATCTGATGTCGAATATCGATGCGTAGTACACAACCGACTTTATTGATGACTGTGGCGGTGTGGCGTCTCTCGTCTTGTTGTAGACGAGACAGACATTTTCTTTATAGATGCACCTTGATTATTGTAATATTATGTTATCTCGTTTACGTTGTAATAGATACTTGAACTAATTTTTTCGAGTGCCACTTATGTTTTTAAGTAGGTTTTATCAGTCATAATACCTACCAATGTACTATTAATGACAAAATAATTGAACTAGGTACCTATTCGAAATTTAATAATAAAATATAAATGTAATTATAAAATATAAAAATATTTGAATTGAGAATGTTGTATTGATATTATAGCACCATCGTTCATCAGGACATTCTACTGTATTATATTTAGCTGATGAACAAATTAGATGTTGATATTTATAGCCATATTATTGACTATTTTGATTTGTTTTTTATTTCTAGTATTTTTCCTTATACAGAGTGTTTCTAAAATGGATGAAGTCACTATAGTATATTGTATATACGTATTCAATGTGATGGCCCAATAAAGATTTTTTTGAAATTTCCAAATTTCTGGGTTAATACAAATTTAGACCATTATCTTAAATGTAAATATAAATAGTCAAGTTGTATTTTTTGCAAAATTTTCATAAGTATCGAGGTATCACATCATTTTCGGGCTTGTTGTGCTCGAATTTCGGACTAAAAAAAAAATGGTGTGGCACATCGATTTGTATGAAAACACTACAAGATAAACAGTGGTGTTCGAGCCACAATAATAGACCGTGCGCCCGGTCAGCGTATACTTCGGGGCAACACTCACACACCGACAGAAATGTGTATCTGTGTGTATATTAGGTATAGCAACTCAGGAGAAGTGGACTGGTTCGTCGATTAAAACTCCGAGTGCTAGTATGCGGTGGGTGTGTTGTAGGTGTGTAGTGTACTTATAACTAAAAATAGATAGGTAAGTGGTAACTCAAATAATGGTAACTAAATCGTGTAATGCACTAAAGGACATATTATAATAAATATCAAAAATATATAAACATAATAATAATATGGTACCCTTCTGGCACGACGAATAATTGTATACAAATTTAGCACATTTGGATCAACAAATACCTATGATAAAAAATAATTACAAGCATGAGCGATGGGCTTGCTCAGCCAATTTATTTAACAATAATAATAACAGTAATAATTATGTAATAATAATTGAAAACTCACAGGGTTGTGGAGCGCAGTCTGTCTAGCTGGTCCCGTACCTATACTATAATAATAATTAAAATAATAAAGGCTCGCGGAGATCAGCGCGAACTGACAATAATACAAAATACAATCAGTGGCGATTAGCGCACACGTAAAAATAATAAGAGTATAAACGGCGATATAAAAAAAAAATAATATTAATAATATTTGCGGTCACAAAATAAATAATATATAGCGATTAGCGACCTTGATTATACAACATAATTAAGAGCACGATTAGCGCACACCAAAAAATTAATATAACTTTTATATAATAATTATAAAAAGGTGACGATTCGAGCCCACACAATAAATATAATAAATAAAAATACCGGCAATTCGTGAATAAGCAATATATAATAAAAAACCTCGCACTTATTTTTATTGCGCACTTACAAACAACAATATTAATTTAACGGCGAATTGCGCCAAGGCAGAAAAGTGTAGGTTCCTCCGTTGAGATATCTTGACGGACTGACGACGGGGCCGCAGTGTTGAACCGGGGGACCGGTGGCGCCTGGTAACGCACCGAGCGTAATCTACGGTTATCTATATTATAATACACCATAAGGAATGGTACAAAGATAAGACATGCAATAACGAATATATTGTGTTTGTATATGTGTGTCGGTCGGCGGAATATACTAAGGGCCGCTTTCACCAATACTTTAAACTCCGATTAAAGTTAAACCGGGGTTTAATCGGCCGAATTTGCCCGGTTAAATATCTGTTATCAGTCGATTAAGCGTAATCGAAGTTTAAAGTATTTGGTGAAAGCGGCCCTAACTAGTACGTACAATGCGAGTGGCAGTGACGGCGGCGCGAACAAGTGGTGATAGTTATTTGTAAAACTGTAAATTTTTCGTACGTCTTAAAATATTTATTACTTGCTTTAAAATTAAAATATTATATAAAGCCCCAGGAGATTACCTAGATAATAAACTTGTCTTTAAATGTTATAAGAGATCAATTCACTCTAACTTTTAAACAAACGAACCTACACGTGTTCTGCTGAGAGTACAATTTGCTATGTTACGCACTTGTAAGACGGAGACAACATATTATGCGGGCGAGGCGTCCCGTTGACTTTGAATTCAATTATATAATATCATTGTATACGAAAAACGATTCTGAGCGGAGAATGTCAGTCTAGGTTTAAGACATATAAGTAGTATATATATACCAGTCCTGGCGCAGCACCTTTAAGGTGCACCTTTAATAATAATATATCAGTAAAAGATCACAAAGAAAACAATGTTCAAAAAGATCAGAAAATTGAAATACAATAATAATTAAAAATATTTTTCGCAAAACTTAATTATTAAAAATGAAAATCGAAATGCAATAATAATAAAAACATTTTTCACAAAACTTATTAAATACACCCAAAATATTTTTCATAATACTTATGATATTAATAATTTTGACGCGGTCGAATTATACGACCGCGTCAAAATCGAAATGTAATATAGTGTATTAAAAAATATTTTTAAAGAAATTGAATACCTTAGTTAAAGGAATTGATATTTATAATAAAAGAATGGAATCTATAAACAATTATAATAAGTTACAAGAAACCGAAATGCAAAACAAAGTAAAAAACTATATATTAAATAAAAAAATAAAAAAATGTTATGTGAAATTTTGTGCTTTTGAATATTATAAAAATAATGAAAATATAATAAAATATAATCTTAATGAAATTCCAATTAAAGGAAAAATTTTAATTGTTGGAAACGATATTTCTATACATAGAAAACGAAAACTAGGAAAACCTTATGCTTCTAAAGTACTAGAATCGCCAACATGGCTTGAAATTTGTAAAATAGCTAATGATTTAATAAATACAACTGGTATTATTGCCGAATATCTCCATGATATTTTTGTGGTTCAAGATTTAGGAAATATTAAAATATGTTGTCTTCGCATATGGACGCGTTATTAAAATCCAAAAATCTTTAAAAACGATTTTACACTATGATACTATGAGGGGGACTTATAAAGAATTAAAATCAAAAATGTTTAATGTAAAAATGAAGATTCTAACATAAATAGCAACGGAGTTATACTTAAATGAAAAATATGAAGCGGGGGTAAACTTTTAATATGTAGTGTAGATAAGCATATAAAACATATCTGTGTTGATCCGACTTGATAATATCAAATATTAAATGAAATATAGGACATATACGATCGCGATATTTTTTAATATTTTTAATAGAAATATGGAAAAAAATGCAAAAAATCTACAAAATCATTCCCAGCTTTGCAGATACCCGTTAGGAAAAAAGGAGGCCGGAACTCTTTTACAGATATCTGCAAAGCTATCGTGGGCAGTGAAGTTACCCAAGCGCTTTATCCAGCAGGACAACAACAGTTTTTCAGTAGATTGCATAGGTGTGTGCACCCACCTATACAATCTACCGTAAACGTCTTCAAAGCCTGACGAAATTAGTAGGTGAATATGCAGCGCTACACATTCCCCCACTAGTTTCAATCCGACCAAGAACACATTTTAAATCAAACGCGTTACCGACTGAGCTACAACACTTGGGCATGTATAATGATTATTTAAACACTATTTAAATAATTCGATAAAAAACATCATAATATAAACTATACATATATATTATGATAAGATATTCAATACCGGATGTTAAAAAATAATCAGTCCAACGTTGATATATATACAATATTATTATTATTATTATTATTATACCACACTGTATAGGTATTATAATATTATATATAATACTTCGTAAGTATTATATTCGATTTAAATTTTCAAAGTTTAAAAAATACAATTTTTTATAATAAATTATAGTAATGGAAAATAAAAATCAAATTAATGAATTATCTTTGTCAAAAACTATAAAAAAAACGATAGATGTTGAATATGAATGTGTAATATAGAATATGAATGTGTAAATATTAATTGTGAAATAAAAATTGCTAATAAAATAAAAATAATCGAAGATGTTAAAAAACAATGTCAACATAAAAAACAACGTCAACGTTTACCTATAGTTTGTATAGGTACTATAATATATAAATATATAATACTTCGTAAGTATTATATTCGATTTAAATTTTCAAAATTTAAAAAATAATCATTCTAGCTGCATATTATTAATATTATTATTCGAATCATATAATTCCTCTTGTATTAATTTACGTAGTTCGTTTATTGAAAGTTTAATTTCATTATAATTTTTGTTTTTAATAAAACTTAAAATATTTTCGAAACAACAATTACTAATGAAACGGAAGTTAAATGATTTTAATTGATTATGTTTTTTGTAATAATCATATTTTAAAAGATTTTCAAAACAGCAATTACCCATTATATGATTCCATAACTTATTACTAATTTCACAGTCAATATCAATATCAATATCACTATCATTAAATATAGGTCTTAGGATTTTACGTTGTTGTTCAATCATATTTAAAAGTGTTTTGATATTTTCCATTTCTATTATTTATATTAGTAAATATATTTTTTTTTAACATCGAATTATTAAAACAACGAGTTGTTAAGGGGCCTGCTCGCGATTTTTCAAATTTTCCGCAATTCTATAAAATTTGAAAATTAAATTTTATATTTTAGTTGCCACCTCAATTATAAGACTTTTCCACTAATCTACTACCCAATACCTATTTAGGGGGGGTTGATAGGGTGTATTATATCGGTCAAAACACAGTTTACAGGAAAAACTCTCACACCTCGTAGATTGGTCCGATTTCCGTAATTTTTTTTTTGTTAGATAGAGGAATATTTTTTACAGGGCGCATTGGACTTCGATTTTTGATTACGTCGCTAAAAACAAAAAATAATACAAAAACTAAAAAGTTGTAAAAATTGATTAAATTCAAACTTGTAACATAAGATTTAGAAAAATAATGTTGAAAATCCAAGTCCAATGCGCCCTGTAAGAAGTCTTCTTCTATCTAACAAAAAAAAAATTACGGAAATCGGACCAATCTACGAGGCGTGAGAGTTTTTCCTGTAAGGCATGTTTTTGAGCAAAAAAACAGGTCGCGTGCAGGCCCCTTAAAAAACAACGTTAACGTAAAAAAACAACGTCAACGAGTTAACGTAAAAAAACAACGACTCGTTAACGACTCGTTTATTCGTTGACTCGTTGTTAAATATATATTAAACAAGTTGTTATTTTTAATAGAAATATTTCTATTAAAAAAATAAAATATTTAAATAAATTTTTTATAATTTTCAATAAATTCTAAACATAAATGACCACATATAGGTGGATCATTATAGTATTGAAATTGGGAAACAGTACAAAAAAGATTATCTTTACCCAAATATTTTAAAAGTTCTTTTGGTGGCTCACCAACTATATGACCAAATGGGTCAAAATATATTTTAAATGTATTGTTTATTTTTTTCCATGCAACCCAATGAGAACCATTTTGAGTAGAATCATTTAAATTAAATACTCCACATTCATTTTCCCATGGTGTTGTAGGTAATTCATTTAACATAAAACACCCTCTATAATTTATTATTTTATTTCCAAAATAATTTATATCTATATTACTCAATGGATCAATTTTTACATTATTTTTTTTAATCCAAAACCGTGTATAAATACCTTCAAATTTTTCAATATTATTTCTAAATGTTGTTATTTCAAATTTATTCATTTTTTCAATTTTTTTTTCAATATTTTTTTTTTTTTTTTTTCAAGCCAGAACCTTGTGATCTAATTTTTTCCATCTCTTTATTATGTCGAATTGTTTCTTGTTCCATTTTTTTTTTGTGTTTAGCATCAGTTACTGCAGTATAAAGTGCACTAGCACCTGCAGCCAAAGCACTTACACCTTCAACCACAGCAATAGCTATTGGTAAAAATCCACCTTTTTTAATTTGAACATGTTTAAGTTCTAAACTTGATCCGGTATTATTTTTTTTAGCGTTTTTTAATTTTCTTATTTGTTCTGGCTCAAGAATAAATTTATGTTTTCCACTATCAATTTGATTATTTTCAATTAGAATTGATACATCTTTATTATTTTTATGAGCTTTCAATATTTTATTAAATTGTTTTTTATTTAAATTTAGATTCATTTTATAATACAAAAAATTAAATTAAATTAAATTAAATTCATTCCAAATCGTCTTTTAACATTCATTACATTTGCTGTAAAAATGGCTGCAGTTTTTTCACCTATAGAACTATGAGGATCATAAAATCTTTCCATTGCTTTTTGTTCTAAAATTTTATCAGCAATATGTCTTGTTTTAGTATCTTTATTATCTTTATAAAAATAATCATGTTCTCTCGCAGCTTCATCTAATTTGTTTTTAGGTTTTTTATTTTTTTCTAACTTTGTTCCCGGTCCTAAATAATTATAGCCAGGCCAATGCATTTCAGGTAAATTTGAACAATTCAAAAGATAATTAACAATTCCTGAACCTGTAATAATTTTCTTTGGTAAACATGAAACATATGATGATAAATAATCTGCACCGTTAATAGGTATATCAATTAATTTTTCCATTTCTCTAATACAAATATTAAGAATATCAAGTTTTTCATTATGGTAAATATTATTTCCTATACTTTCTTCAATTGATATATACTGTATACGTTTAATTATTTTTTCTTTTGATATTTTCACTTCCTTTGGTAAACAAGTTACATATTTTAGTAAATATTCAATACCTTCAGGAGTATCAATAAGATTTTCCATAATTGATTTAAATAAATGAACAACACCAAGTTTTTCGTTTTTAAAATTATTATTTCCAGCTCTTTCTTCTGAAGAAATAAACTGTAAATTATCTATCACTTGGTTTACATTACTAATATAACGATATTCAATACGATTTTCTGTGTATTTCTTTAAACCCTCCCCTATTTGATTATCTTCAGCTAATATTTCATTATTTTCTTTTTTTTCAATAATTTCATTATCTTCATTATTTTCTTTCTTTTTATTATTTTTTTCTTATCAGTTGTTTCTGTCATTTCTTTCCAAATCGAACTAATCATAACCTTATATTTTTCACTACGACTTGATTTAGCTCTTTTCGTTGAAGGATCATTGTTTTGATATATAGAATTAGTTTCAAATAATATATTTTTATAAATATTAAATTCATCATCATTATAAAATTTTTTGGGTGTAGGAACTTGATGAGTTAATAATCTCCATAAACCTTGTGTTCCTATATATCTTTTTCCATTTAAAATTATATCATCATTATCAAGATCGATTATATCTTTTCCAATCATATAAATATCATCTTTCTCATTAAGATATATTCCAAAAGAATTAGTATCTTTTACAGTTTTTAAATATTTTGATGCAATAGGACCTAAGTTTATAATATTTTTAGGTAATGGAGAATTACTTGTTGAATTTTGACTAGAATATTTTGGAGTTCCAAAAGTCTCTTCTGAACTTGTTAATCGTTTTAATTCTGGATTTCTAGGTTGTATATTTAATTTTTGAATATCTCCTTCAGTTTTAATAGCAACATCTTTAACTGCATTCATTGTTGTATTAACATTTGTTAATGCGTTTATTATTGGTCCAAACTTTTTTTGTTGTTCTTCAAGTACATGTTTTTGTTTTACAATTGTATTTCTAAATCTATCCTGTAAATATTTTTTAAGATTAATTATTTTATTTACATCTGTAGATTTATATTGTTTTTTTTCTTTTTTAATATTATCTTCATCTTCATCATCTTTTTCTATAATAACAGTCTCTTTTTTATTAGGTTTTAATAATACATCTTTAAACCTATTTTGTAATTTATTTTTAGTATTAATTATTGTCTGAATCTTTACATCTGATGTGTTTTTTAAACTATTTCCTACCTTGGAATTGTTTTGTGTTTGATCATCAAATGAAACATTTTTTTTAATTTTTTTTTTTAATTCTTTTTGAATTTGTTTAATATCCATTTATTATACAAAAAATTAAATTAAAACATAATCATTCATCGATATATAAAATCTCATTACCTTTATTGTCATAGATTAAATTTTTTATCAAGTCTATTGTTATGAAACCATATGTTTTTATTTTACTTTTTTTATCATATTTTTTACAATAAGTTCTATTAATTTCTTTAAATTTTTCTAAAGCTACATCTTCACTAATCAAATCGGACCATATTTTTTCAATATAATAATTTGATTGATTAAAAACAATTAAAACGTTCAAATTATTTCTTATTGTTTTTATATCTACTGAAGTATAACTTTGTGTTAAATAAATAACACTAATATTCTTTGATCTTGATCTTATAAAATATTCAATTATCATGTCTTGTTTTTCTTTTAGAAAATCATCAAAAATCACTAAACTATTTGGTTCACAATCATCTACAGATATTATTTCATCATTAGAAAAATGTGTGGTTATAGAAGATATATCATCAAATATTTTTTTTATTTTTTATAGACTGGTTGATCAATATTTTTTGTAAAAATATATAGATTTAAATAAGGAATCCAATAATTTATAATCAGATTATACAACAAGGTTGTTTTACCACAACCAGATGGTCCTATAATTAAAACACGTGAAGGTAATTCAAATAAAGATTTTTTTTTATTTTCATCTTCAATAAAAAATTTTACTTTTACTTTATCCATTTATTAAAAAAAATATATATTTGTTAATATAAATAAGAAATGGAAAATATTTTAAATAAATATGATGATAATATAATAAATAGTCAATATGAAAGTTATATACCTCAAATTACAACAGAATTGAATAAACCAAACCGAAATACAATAGTTATAGTAGATGGTAAAGATAAATTTCTGAACATTAAAAATTCAAAACTTTATTTATCATTTGAATATGTACAAGAAGATGGTTCTAAATATCCAGCAAAATCTAATGTTATGATATCTGATAATGGTGGAGCATTTTTGTTTCAAAAAATTACAATTAAATTAAATAATAAAATTATAGATGAAAGTGATAATACTGGAAGATTAAGTACAGTAAAAGGTTATATGAGTTATGCTGTTGATGGAAATGGTCCTACACAAAATTCAGGATTTGAATCTACATCTCAAGGGGGAGGAAGTGTCGAGCTCATCATTCCTTTATCACACTTTGGTTTAGGATCAATGAAAGATATAAAAAGTCCTCTTTACAATGCTAGATTTGAAATAATTTTTACGAGAAACACTGATGATGATGCGTTGCTTCTAGAAACAAACACTGAAGCTACAGCAGATACAAAAAATATTAAAGCAAAACGTGGTAAAATTAATATTTTAGAATTAAAAGTTCAAATGCAAAATATAGAATATGATGAAATAACAAAAATTCAAATAGTTGATGCATTAATTAAGAATCCATTTATTTTAGCTTTTAAAAAATGGCAAAATATTGAAGTAAGAAATCTTACTGGAAAAAAGATAAGATTTGATGTAACAAATAATTATCGAAATAATAGACATCCATTGTTTGGTGTTGTTTATTTTCAAAAAAACAGATTAGACAATCAAGAAAGTAATGCTTGTTATTTTGATCATTGTGATGTTGTAAATTATTCTTTTGAAGTAAATGGAAAAAAATATCCTAATGAATTACAAAATCAAGATTTTAATGAAATAAAATGTTGTCAATCATATGAAGATCATATGAGTTATAAAAAAACCTATTATAAATCACATGAAGAAAATCCATTAATGTATTTAGATAAATTACAATTTAGACAAAAGAGACCATTTTTTGTTGTTAACATGACTAGACACCCTAATCAAATTGCAATCTCCAACTGTACAGTAATTTTAAACTTAGATTTCAGTCAAAATTTACCTGATAAAACAATTTGTTATATTTGTTTAATTTCTAGTGCAGTGTATACGTTTGATATTGAAAGAGGAATAGTTGATGAAAGCTATTAAATATATTAAAATTAATTAAAAAATCGTTCCCTACTTTAATTTTTCAAGATATTTTATCTTGAAAAAAAGTTTTTAATATTTATTTTTTTATTAGATCAAGAACACCAATAAATTCTTCATCAAAATTAACAATATTACCTTTTAAATCTAAAATATAAATTTCTATTTTTTGAAACCGATTTTTACTAACTGGTCTATATATCATTTTATGAGGTTTAATCAAAGCACTATTAGAATTATATTGAAATAAAAATAAAACTTCATCATAATGAGATACCGCATCAATATTATGTGTAATAGATTCTTCAATTATATTACAATGTACTTCTAATATTTTGTTGTTATTATTTAATGATGAATTTTCTCCATGATGTGTATGTATCCCTCCTAAATTTAAATTTAAATCTTTATCAAATGAAAAATAATCTTTTGTTGTTATTTTAATGTAATCACCATTATTTTCAAACTTCATATTCGAATTGAATAAACTATTTAAATGTTCAATTGAATAATTTCCTTTTAATTCTGTTTTACTATTTTCATTAGAAATAATACCATTTATTTCTTTTAAGAAACCTTGAGTGTAAAATATTGGAGTTTTTATTCCTATTATCGTATAAGCAATATCTGGTGTTGTATACTCAACACCTAATTCTATTTCTTTCCCTTTAGGCCATGTTTTATTAATAGGGATCAGACGATTTATAAAATTAAAACCTAAACAATTTGATAAATATTCATCAAAACATAGACCAATTGAAGCAGTTATTTTTAATAAATTTTTATTTATTTCAAGATTTATTTTAGGAAAATTTTCCACAAATTTAGTTCCGAATGAATTAAATAAATTTTCAATTTCACCTATTGAATAAATACCAATAAATATTGTACCTAGTGGGATTTGACCATTTCGACCTAATCTAAATTCACATTCTTTTTCAATATTTATGTAATATTCACCATCAATAGGATAGTACATTTTTTTCTCACTTGTCGAAAAATCTATATTATCATTAAAACCTAAATATTTTTTTAATTTTTCATCTAATTTATAATAACAAGGAGATTTAATTGTAATTCTATTAGTTTCATCAGAAAATGATATAATAAGTGGTTCTATTTCTTTGTTCAATTGTTCAATACCATATCTACCTGTTTTTATATATATTATATTCTGTTTAATTGTTATACAACAGTCTGATTCAATATTAATAAAATCGTTGCCTTTCAAAACTATTGAATAGAGAGCTAAAAAATGATCACCATCATCATTGTGAATAGGTTTGTTTAAATCAATACGACCCTTTTTAACTTTTATAAATACCATTTATAAAAGTAAATTTATTTTTTACTTAAAAAAAATTAAAATCATGTCTTGTTTTCCCATTCTTTAAAAATGTTTCACCATTATAAATAAGATTAAATTTTGTTTCCGAATTTGTATTATAACATGTTATTTCGTTTTCTGTAAATTCATTTGTATATCTATCTGGTAAATTTAACATATATTCATCGTTTAATACAACTGATAATCTTTTTCCAAACTTTGTATCAATCTTTATGAACTTATTTACTTTGTATGGTTTTCCTTGTTCCAAATAATTACATTTTATAAATGTATATCCATTGTTTATTTTATTTAAAGCATCTTTAAAGTTTTCCATTTCTATTTCTTATTTATATTAGAAAATAAAAATTTTTTTTATTTTCAATAATTTTTTTAAAAATGTTTTCATTATAAATATAAAAAATGAGCGAAACTATATATTGTCTTAAATGTAAAATTCAAACAAAAAATATTAATACAACTAAAATTCAAACAGTTAATGGTAGATGGAGAATTTCATCAAAATGTTTCAAGTGTAACACAAATAAAAGTAAATTTATAAAAAATTCTACAATTGGACATAATATTTCCAATAAAAAATTAAATGATACAGATAAAATGATATTGGCTAAAGAACTTCATAAACCAGTTAGAAAAAAATTTCCTAAACGAAGAATTTTTACTAAAGGTATTGATGATTTATGGGCTGCTGATTTAGTTATAATGAGAAATTATTCTGATGAAAATGAGGGTTATTCTTATATATTAACTGTTATAGATACATTTTCAAAATTTTCTTGGGCTTTAGAACTCAAAAAGAAAGATGGAATTAATGTTTCAGAAGCATTTAAAAAAATAATAAAACAAGCTATATCACAAAATCATCAAGCACCAAAATTACTTCACGCAGATAAAGGTTTAGAATTTGAAAATAAACATTTTAAAAAAGTTTTGCAAGAATATGGAATTAAAATGTATCACACTCAAAATGAAGAAAAATCGTCAATTATTGAAAGATTTAATAGGACATTAAACAGTAAAATGAGATTACAATTTGAAGTTACAAATTCAAAAAAATGGATTAAAATTTTACAAAGTTTAATATATGAATATAATTTCAAAGACATACATCGATCTATTGGTATGAGACCTTGTGAAGTAAATAAATCTAACGAAGATGTTGTTTTTCACAAATTATTTTCTTCAAAAAACAAACCTAAACCAAAAATTAAATTTAGTGTAGGTGATAGAGTAAGAATAACAGCTTCTAAAAAAACATTTGGTAATAAATTTATTAATAATTGGACAAAAGAAATATTTATAGTTAATGAAATTTTAAACACAAATCCTATTACCTATAAAATTATAGATTTAAACAATGAAGAGATTATAGGGAGTTTTTATAACCAAGAGTTACAAAAAACAAAATTTTAATAATATGACCTAAGTTAAAGGAAGTGATATCTATAATAGAATATCTATTATAGTATATTTTATAAATATACTATAAAATATTTACGGTATCAAGCCCATGATTATGAAATTATAAAGTTGGGAGACACCGTGTCTCCCAACTCATTAGGATATCATATTCTAGTAACCATATGGTATTGTATCATAATCTGGTAATATTATTCTTTTATCATAACCAAACGAGAATTTTTTTGTAACTTTCTTATTAACTATATTTTTAGTAAGCGTATCACGTGTTATTTGATTATATTCTAGTTCTATATTACTATCTTTATTTTTTTGTTCAATTAATTTTATCATTGATTCACCGTTAAGTTTTAACAAATTTTGATAATTCAAAGTAAATCCCTTTATAACCGTTTGATGTTTATTATAATTTGTTTTATAATAATAACTTTTAGGACCTGTAGATGCCCAATCTGTAATATGTACATTTTCACCTAATTCATCAGTCCATTCTCCCAACATTGTTCCTGTTTTAATTTTATTAACACCATTATCTATATAGAAAATAGAATCGGTATCAAAATAAGCTACAGCTCTACCTAATTTATCTAACATTTCATATAATCTTAATCTGGCACTAGATGTTGTAAATAAAGCTATTAATATATTTGTATTATGAAAATTCTCAACGTAATAATCTTTATAATTATAACACATTTGTATCATATTGTCGTTTAATATTTTTATATTGATATTTTCTAATCTATCATCTAATAATATTTTATAGAATTGTTGTGGATCTGTAACAAACTCAGTTTTTTTCATTTTTTGTCGTTGTCCAAATTTTCCCCATAAACTATTTAAACACAGCTTTGCTACAGCTCTCCTACCTGGATTATCACCTAATTTTAATTTATCTAATAAAATACCCATTTTATCGAAAATTGTTTTTATATACTCATCATTACAGCTATAATTATGTTTTGAACTTTCTAATTTTATTTTTATAAAATTATCTACATAATCTTTAAATAAATCTGTTGATTTCTTTTCAAAATGCCACACTTCATAAATTTTTGTTATAATATATCCTTTTTCCAAAGCTTTATTAACTTCATCTGTTGTCCATGTTCCTATAAGTTGTCTTTCATTTTTAGAATGATCACATCTTTGATTTTGGTCTACAGCACATTTATAACACAAAGGAAATAATAACTTTTCACTTTTTTCCATTTTTATTTTAACTGGAAGTACAGGATGATAAAGATTTCTTGGAGGTAAAATTTTACATTTAATTAAACCAAACCATTTTTTATCATATTTTTTTGGATTAAATATTTTTACGGGATGTCCTTCAGGATAATAATCATAATAATTCACAGTTGGATATAAACTACATACATCAATATAACGCATTTTTGTATTTTTTACCCTTAATTTTGTCGCATTTGTTCTACCTCCAAAAAAAGCATCTCTAGGATTAATAGGGTCAGCTATATCAGCTTTTTTCATTTTTTTGTATGTAGTGCTATTTATCCAATCACATTCCCATTGCTCAACAAGATTATAACCAGCTTTTTTTATTGCTGTACTTCTTTCAATTGTTTTTTGATACAAATCATCCATTGTTTCATGATTTATATTATTTATAGTTTCTCGATCTTTATAACATTTAGTACAACCGTGCCAAAAACATCCATGATATTGATAAACCGTTTTTGATTTATTATCAAATCCATCTACTTTAGCTCCTGCTATTATTATTTCGTTCCCATTTAATGCATGTGAGATATTTTTATTATTAAAATTTTGTAACCACGTTATCGATTGTTTTGAATAATTTTCATTTTTTTCTTTATCTAAAACAGCTATAGTATCGTCTAACAAATATTTTGATCTGTAAATACTCATACAAACACCTGCTATAGTTGTATAGCAAAAAGGATCAATGCTAGATATATCCAAAAATTGTTTTCTTAATTCTAAACATCCTCTTCGTAAAATATCTACATCTGAATTACAGTAAGCCTCTAATTCTTCTTTAAAAATAAATATATAATTTTCATTAATTTTTTCATTATACCATTTTTCAAATTCTAATTTATTCTCTGGTTTCATTGTTTCGAATCCATAATATTTTTTATCAGGTAATTTACCAATATAATTTTGATTTTCTACTGTATTAAAGAAATGCGGAAAGTAACCTTTTTTCAGTTCTTTGAGACCAAACGTTTTGGGAAAACTACTGAGAGGACCTTGAATAAAATTAGAACTATCTATTATTCTTATTTTTAAATATTTAATTTCTAATAACATTAATTTTGTACCATTATAAATTGTAAATGGTTTCATAGTGTTATCAACCAAGTATTTCAATATAAATTGTGAATCGTATCCTTTTGCATAATGTGCTATAAATGTATAACCCCTATATTCCTCAGATATTACTTGTTTACAAAATTCTTCATTTGTATCAAACATAATTTTATTTCCTTCAAAATCATGAGCAATTATTTTATTTGCGATATGAGTTCCTGTTTCTTGTTGAGCTTCATAATCAAAAAACAAATATTTTTCTGTATAAGAACATTGATATGGTTTATTTGTACCTCCACATTTTGTACATCCTACTAAGCATTTACCTCCTTTTGCTAATCTACTTTGCATATAACATTGATGTTCATTTATTTTCACTTCTTCTAGACAATTTCTACATTTACTATAACCACAATTATGTTCCCTATCTCTAAACAATATTCTATTACAATCAATACATTTATATACATAGGCACATACATATTCGTGATTATCTAAACATTCTTGATTATAACAATATCTATTACATTTTTCACAATATATTTTATTTTTTGTACTAATTGAATGTTCAAATCTCTCACCATAATATGTACACAATTTACATATATTTTCATTTTTATTTTTACCACATTTATGTTTATCTTTATTTTGATATGGTTTATCGCACTTATTACAATAATAACACGATCCGTAGAAAGCTTTAGCGGATTTAATAACATCAAAATGATTACCATTTTTATACAAATAAATTTTAGTTTCTTTATCCTCACCCTTATAAATTAAAGTATTTAAATTTTCAGCACAAATAACATTTATTTGAATATCTAGTGCAAGTTCCACATTCTTAATATCATTCAATGTAAATCCTTCTTCGTTATATTCTGGTAACATATTACATAATTCTAAAGCTAAATCTTTTTGAATTTTTCTACCTATCTTCAATTGTTTAATTTTATTGGGGTCTAATTCATGACCTAAAATATTGTTTGTTTCAGTAGATAATGCAACAACAATAGCTCTCGGGCAACATAAATTATCATCGTTATTAATCTCAATAATACTTTTTTTTGTTTTTATATTTTCTGATAAATTAATTATTTTAGTTCTCCTTGAACCTCTTGGTATTTTCACTAATTGAACTTGAAAAGTAGTTTCTGTTATATCAATTGTTTCAGCTGAAGTTAATATGTTAACAATAATTGATTTTAAGTTTGTTAAAAAATTATCAGATTTCATACCAGTAGATATAGTATTTTTTAAATTTGGATTCATCACTATAATATTTATTTGATCACCTTTTTCATAACTTGAATTTTTTTGGACAAGTTTTAACATGGAATCTAGAGCTTTATGTACATAATCAATTTTGTATTTTGCATTACACAGCTTTAGATCTTTTATTAAAGCTTCTCTAAACCGAATTTTATATTCAGCTTCATGTATTTTAAATTTCTTTTGGATTTGTTTATTCATTTGAATTATATCTATCAAATCATAAACATCTGATGTTTTTTCTAATGAACTATTAAAATAATTTTCTTCAGTGAAAATTGTTTTTTCTAACTTCTGAAATGGATTATTGTTTAATGAACTATTAAAAACTTCATCCTTGAATATATCTTCTTGAAATTTACGAAAAGGTTGTTGCTTTCTTGTTAATTTAATTTTTTTTATTAAACATTCTTTATTAAGTTTGTAAATTTGTTTTATATCAAAACTTCTAGCTATTGACTTAAGCTCAGAAGTTGTTAAATCGCGAATTGTATGACCTCTCCTAATTCTTGATATAAGATCATTTTTTTTAAGGTTACTATAACCCTTAAGTTTAGCCTCTTTTGCTATTAACTTAAGCTCAGAGACTTTCATATTTTCTAATATGCTTATAGAATTTATATTTGCCATTATTTTTATTATTTATTATATTTTTAATTTTTAAATTAATTTTTTCAATTTCTTTTTAATACATTTTGCAATTAAATATGCTATTTCGATTTTTATTTTTGATAGAACAATTCTATTAAAAAATATTTTAAGTAATTAGTGCATTTAAATGTCAGGTGTGCCGAAGTCCCCCATAGGAAAATATTTTTAGTATTTTTTGCATTTCAATTTCTATGAAAATTATTTTTAGTATTTTTGCATTTCAGATTTTTTGAAAAATATTTTAATAATTATTGCGTTTCACGATTTGCAAAATAATTAAAGGAATATTGCGTTTCAATTTCTATGAAAAAATATTTTAGGAAATATTGCGTTTCAATTTCTATGAAAAAATATTTTAATAATTATTGCGTTTCACGATTTGCAAAATATTTTAATAATTATTGCGTTTCACGATTTGCAAAATAATTTAAGGAATTTTGCATTTAAAATGAAAGTGTACCATAGTGACCCCTATACTACTCACGGATACTAGCAGGTCTGTATATCGACGCTGAATAATAAACACATTTTATTATTAATTTAGCTAAAAAAACAGTGTGCACTATATTTAACCATTTTTCTTTTTAGAATTTAGCGTCGATTTTTATAGTAACTTCAAAATAATCTACAACCTAAAAGCGATGGAGGTGATGATCATATATTAGAAAACTGTCGAATAACCAGGAAGTCTTATAGGTAAGAGTAATAACGAAATTATTAAATCCGGCTATATTGATAATTGTACAAATTATAGACCTATATGGCTATATCTCTATCTCTTTTCATAATCCTAAATATTTGAAAAACGATTAAAACAACGTTTGATTGATTTTTTGAATATACCTACATACATTTTTACTACAAAACAATTTGGATTTTGGAAAAATAAATCAACAAAATTTTCACTGTTATTAGCTTCGAATTTTATTCATTCTAGTAGATATTGACAATAACAATAATAAGGTAGGTAGGTAGTTTGTATTCAGATTAAAAAAATAGGTACTTTACATAAAAAAAAATACTAAAATATTAATGATGTATTATTGATATTGCTCAAGATGTGTTTATTTCATATTATTTTTCAAATAGATTGCTAGTAGTTAAAATTGAAGTAATGATAACTTGGGAAAATCGAGGAAAAGTCGTCTTGTTATTTCTTATTTACATAAAATATAGTCTTCTTAATCCTAATATTTCAAGAGATATTATTGGTTTTGTTGACGATACATTATTTATAGTTAGGTTAGGTACATAAAAAAAATTGATGAATATTGTATAACTTAGTAGATCAATGTAAACTTGGTTACATAAACATTTTCTAGAGCTGAATATTAAAAAATCTAATTATATGTTTTTTAGTATAAATTATTGATAAATTTGATTAAAAAACGTACAAAATTTCAAGGTTACAAGTGGGTCACTGTATAATGGATGATATTAAATTTGAATTCAATGATATAATATCATTGTATAAGAAAAACGATTCTGAGCGAAGACGGTATGTCAGTCTAGGTATAAGACATATTATATACTTATCTATGGTATTAAAGTATATGCGGAATTTATGAATAAATTATTCATTGCCCCTTAAAATACGCACAGTCTTATCATTGAGCATAAACTTCTTATTCCTTATACTATGGTAGATTGTATGGATAGGCCATAATATTTTTATTATTCAGTTTCATATATCCCCGATTAATATTTTTAAATTACAACAAAAAACCAAGATCCTTAATATTGATTTTAATATGTAATTTCATCCAAATTTGAATTTAAAATGTCTGTAAAAAATAACTGTGTTCATATATTTTTTAGTTACAGTATGAACTATTTATGAGAATATTTTTTTTAAATTTTCAATCTTTAGCTATAAAAACTGAACATTTTACAATTTATTAATTACGATGATTAATAATTTTCGAGATTTTGAAAAATTCTGTCAAAATTCGATGTTTAAATGCTTATCAAAAAAAATTGTGCCTATGTATTTTAAATATTTTTCAACTGACATTGTAACAATATAATATCAAGAGCCTTGTATTACATTTTTACACTTTTTGGCCCAACAGATAAAACTTTATTGATATTCATAGAAGAAAAACTAAAAAAATTGAAAAATGAAAATATCCGTAAACAGCTCAAAAAGAGTCAAAATATTTTCAAAATTGTATGGTGTATAGGAAATGCTAATATAAACATTCAGTGAAATTTTCATGTATCTATAGTTATTCGTTTATGAATATGTCAACAAATTAAGGAAATCGCTACATGGGAAATCGAGTGAACATCCAATGTTGTAAAAATTAGAATTTCAAACCCTCATAAAAATTTAATTTGAGTGTCCGGTAGAGATTTTTTTATAACTAAAAAAAAACGCACATCATTGTAAAATCAATACATTCATCGTTTCACTCAGAATCTAATACAATTTATATTGAAATCCGCCAGCCCTGTCCAGAAGTGTATCAATTAGATTAAATTGAAGCATTATATTTAAGGTACATCAGCCTAAATGGAAAAAATTGCATTTGAAAATGTCAAAGAAGGGTAAAAATATAATAATATACTTTAAAATATCAATTTCCCATTCATGAATAATTTTTTTTAAATTAAAACATAACAACTAAAATAGTGACTCTTTATATAATTGTGAAGTAACGCCTGAAATTTGAACATAAAATATCTATCACAAAAAAAAAAACTGCGTTTATATATATTTTTAGATTTTTTAGGCACAATATAAATTACTTACAGGAAAGTAGAAACCTTATTTTTAATTTTCAATCCTTAGCGATACAAATTGAACAATTTATACGTTTTTAACAGCATAGTATTTTAAAAATTTGAAGTAAAATGCTTATAAAAAAATTGTGCTCATACATTAATAACATTTTTAAACTGTTACCGTAACAACGTATGAGGAACAAAGAATTAAGTATTTAAGATTTCTGACCCAATAGTAACATTATTATTAACATTTACAGAAAATCAACTAAAAAAAAAAAAATCAAAACATCTATAAATCTCCTAATACGAGTCGAAATATTTTAAATATTTTATCATGTATATAAAATGATGAAATAATCATTTGCTACAAATTTCAAGTACATTTTTAATGTGTACACACTACAAAGTTCCACAAAGAAACTAAAAAATATAATTTAAATAGTAGATTATAGATATAATTTAAGTAAAGCTTATTTTTTTTATTTGAAAATAGTTAGTATAAATTATAAAAAAAACATTCTTATCAAATAGGTACCTATTCAAAATAACAAAAATATTTAAAACTATACACGTGTCATCATAATTTACACAAAAATTTGTTCATATGACTATTAACAATGAGACATGAGTAGATACTACTGTAAGCTGATTAATGATAATGATGTGGTCTATCGACAACTACTCCACCATAAACTCGTACTCCATTTCTTGACAATCTTTCCAAGGTCCAAGTATTGGTGTTAGGGTTGTAAATTTCTAAAGTATCAACCCTAGGTTTTCTGTCTCCGCCAAAAACATACAATAAACCATCTAACACGGCTACTCCTATAAGATAATGTAATTTAAATTCAATATAATTTTACAAAGGTTATTCTAAAAAAATATAATTGTTATAGTTACCAGGACAATAACGGGATAAATGCATGTCAGCTATAGAAGTCTAAACTCCATCACTTGGTCTATAAACCTCAACACTTTTAAGATACTTTCCATTATAGCCACCAATTGCGTACATAAGTCCATCCAAGACTCCTACACTAGCACCTTCACGACAGCCAGACATTTCTGCAACCGGAGTCCATATGTCAAGCGTGGGATCATAATATGCAACAGATTTCAAATAGTTACTATTACCACCTCCAACCTACACAATTTATGAAATCAAATCAAATCAAATCAAATTATATATCAATAAATAATATAATTATTCACTGAGTATAGACGATTATTGAGTACACCAACGCCAAAATTACTTCTCTCAGTAGACATACTGGTTACCATTCTCCATTTTTGGGAACTGACATCGTAAACCTCTACACTTTTTAAAAAACTGTTGCCGTCACATCCACCAACCTAGAATTACAAATAATATACATTTTTAATATAAAATAAGTAAAATATTGATTTAACTTACTGCATATATACAATCATCCAATACACCAACTCCCAAAAGCATTCTACTAACTAACATGTCGGCCATTGGAACCCATGATGGTGATTTTGAAGATACGTCAAGCATACTAACAGATTTAGAACTCGATCCATTTACACCTCCTACAGCAAACACAAATTGATCACGTATTACACCAAAACCAGCATACTTCCGACATTCATTTATTCCTGGTGCATTCTCCCTTAGCTTGGTTGCTGGGTCATACCATTCAGTATAACACTTTGGCGATGTATTAGAGCTACTGAACATTAGAAGAACCTAATAGAATTAAATGGACAAAATTATTGTGAAGATAAATTAATCAATTTGGAATCATACTTTTTGAAAACCATCAAACTGTCTAGGTTTAAACCTAATCGTTTTTGGAATGGTGATATGCTGAACTGATTTTTGATGATTAAAACGTAAGGCTTCAACTAAATAATCTTTACCTAAAAAGCAATATAAAAACAATTAATAAACATTAAACATATAATAAATAAATTCATTATAATGATGACATATAGTTATGAGAATAAGTCTGAATAACATACATTTAGGACTAATATTCAGAAGAGGTTCTTCATATATTTTAAATAATATATCAGGCTTTAATAATGGCAAACGTACATGTTCCATTAATTTTGGCAAAAAATCTATTCTATGATCTGAATCATGTTTTACCCATTTTATAACACGTTCAAATACCTACAATAACAAATATTTAAAACTAGATTAGAATATAATAATAGTGTGTTCAACGTTCAACTATTCAATAGTGTATAATTTTCAAGGGATCCTAAAAAAATGGTAGATCTTTAAGATCATGGGTTCCTACTTTTTATAGCAAGCAAAGGAATATTAATTAATAATTCTTATATTTTCATGATCTTAAATAATATATATTATTTTTTATTTTTAAATACACATAAATCACAATATAGACATACAGTAGAAGGTTTATGTGCTGCGTTTGCGAAATTGTTTGGGCCTACTGACTAATCAATGTGGTACATGGAGGTGAAAGTTATAAAAAATTAATTACAGTCGGAGCCGACTGCAAAAATTCTTTATCATCAAGGAGATACAATTGATTTGAACTAATTTTAAAAAACGTTTTAACTATTTTAGAGTTATTTAATATTTATAGACATTTAAAATAAGACATGTTTTTGTTTATTTTCAATAACAGTCAATAAAATTATTTTCTATGGTAATCAAGCTTTATTGATTTTAGTTATTAAGTTTAAAAATATTATTTGTAGGAACTTAAAATTTTAAAGTATACTGTTATATTGTATGCACACAATGATCTTTTCATGTGCACCTTTTTTGGAAAAATAATTAAAACTTCCCCAGAAAAAAAGTATTACTAATGTATAATAGTAAAATAAATTAGTTTATCAACCATACCATAAAATATACTTGGTAATATTATAAACCTTTAGAGCTCAGAATCCTTTTCGTTTACAATGATTTTATATCATTGAATTCAAATATAACACATCTGATACAGTGATACAGAAAGTCTAGACATCAACTGTACTGTATACTTAACCACCTTTATATGTTGATTTTCCATACATAATATTAATAATCCAATTTGTAGTTTGCTTACTTTTTCTTCAAATGGAACAGCAAGATCATTAGAGGAAATAAGCATCACCAAATCATCAGAAGATAAGGATAGAAAATCTTCGCCTTTAGCTACTTCTCTGGAAATAATAATCATTATTTTTATAATAAATTACCTACTTACTCTTGATATAGAGAATTAAAAAATATTAATCATACAAAAAATTTTGTTTAATATATGCTTCAGAAATTGACAACAAATCAGTACAGTTATGTAAGTCAGCAAACGCTCTGATAGCAAGACAATTTGATGGATTCAGTTGTTTTTGTAAAAACTCAGGCACATACACCACTTACATAATCTAACTGTAAGATATTTGCGGCAGGTAACAACACCTAAGAAATCAACAATAATTAACATAAAATAATATGTTGTTTGAAGTCGATATCAAATAAAATATTTTATTATACCTGTACATTTTCTTTTGTGACCATAATTTCTCCAGTATAGATATAATCTACTAATAGTAGTAAAATGGTGGAATCTAATTCTCTTATATTAACAATATCTTTATTGCTCTCATTAAAATTATTAAACATTGCACGGAAATATGGACTAGCTGCTATTAAAACAGTTTTATGTCCAATTACAATTTTACCATCATCCGCTTCAAATCTTATGTCACATAATACTTCTTTTCTAAAAACAAAAATGTGTTACTCATGTTTATTTTGAATTATAGTAAAATCATTGTTAACATACTTGCGTTGGGATTGTAAGTCTTCTAGTATTCTTACAGAGTGTGAGTCATTCCTAAAATTTGTTGGTTCACAGTCATTTGATTTCAGAACTTGCTTTATATTATTTTTGTTATTTTCACAAGATGAAGCCTGAATGGTATCCATTTCTTTTACTGACGTGCATAACAACTTTAAATATATTTTAAAAATTATGATTAATTGTAACTATCATCATTGTGTTTAAACTTAATACTATATTTAGGTGCTTTAGAGTGTAGACAGGATAAAAAACAACATAATGCTGATGTTAACAAATTATTAAATTATTGGTTAGATTTATTAAAATATTAATGAATTAAAATAAGTATATTGAATAGGTACGAGACCTTTTTTCTTACTTACTGCAGTTGAATTCATATCAATGAGTGAGTTCTAGACAAAGGTACGGTATTGAAATATGGGATAATATACAAAATACCTAATTGATGTTAGTAGGGACAGCTGGGATAAGATAAAGTCAGAAGTTGTGAAGTAAGAATGTAAGATGGGAATTGTATGTAAGTCGTAATAAGTTGATTATATCTAAATTTATCCAACGCACATGTACTGTATGTTGAGCATATTGTATTTTGTTGTTTTTATTTAATAATAATATATTATAATATTACGAAAGTTGGTTATATTCATTACGCCTGAAGACTAGACAGTAGACACTAGAATACAATATCCTAGTATTGACTAAAGAATAATAATATTATGAATTTCGCTTTCACGTTGTCAACTTTTTATAATTCCTGCTCTACCTGTTTTCCTAGAAAGTCAAAGTTGCCCCAAACTACATACCAGTTTAAGTTCTACTTTCTGGTTACTAAGGTATAGCAGGAATTTTAAAAAGCTGGTCAGAAATTCACAGGAATTGAGCAGTATACTTATCAATACAATAAAAAAAAAGGTGGGTAAGTGGATGTCGCTCTGCTGTACAGTAGGTTACAAGTGGGTCACTGTATAGTGGATGGTATTAAATTTGAATCCAATGATACAATATCATTGTATAAGAAAAACGATTCTGAGCGAAGACGGTATGTCAGTCTAGGTTTAAGACATATTATATACATATCTATGGTATTAAAAAAAAATTGACCTATAATAAATTCCAAATTAATCATATCACAATATCCATTAGGTACTTATAACACGTTATACATCAATAACAAACCCTGATACTATCATAGATATATAATATAGTGTACTTTAGAAGTTTCAAGTACCCACGAATAGTATTATACACTCACAATAAAATAACTAAAATAGGTATGCTAGGTTTTTGATTATGTAATTTCGTCCCAAATTTTAACTTAAAATTTCTGTAAAAAATAACTGTGCTCATATATTTTTTAGATTTTTTGGCTACAGTATGAACTATTTATGAGAATCTTTTTTTTAAATTTTCAATCCTTAGCTATAAAAACAGAATATTTTATAATTTATTAATTACGATGATTGATCATTTTCGAGATTTTGATAAATTTTGTCAAAATGCGATCTATAAATGCTTATAAAAAAAAATTGTGCCTATGTATTTTTAATATTTTTCAATTAATATTGTAACAATATATCAGGAGCCTTGTATTAATTTTTCACACTTTTTGGCCCAACAGATAAAATTTTATTAATATTTAAAGAAAAAAAAAACTAAAAAAATTTAAAACTGAAAATGTCCGTAAACGGCTCAAAAAGCGTCAAAATATTTTCAAAATCGTATGGTGTATAGGAAATGCTAATATAAACATTCAGTGAAATTTTCATGTATCTACAGTAATTCGTTTTTGAATTACAACAAAATAAGGAAATCGCCACATGAGAAATCAAGTGAATATCCAATGTTGTAAAAATTTGAATTTCAAACGCTCATAAAAATTTAATTTTACTTTCTTATAGAATTTTTTTTTTTGATAAATGTAGGAAATCTCATAAGGAATCTTGTGTTACATTTTCATATCTTAGATTTAAAAAGAAAAATTTTTATGAATTTCTAACTCGAAATAATTTGCAAATTTTCGTGATTTTTCCATATTTTGTCATTTTTTGAACTTTAAATGCTTAAAAAAAAAACTGTGACTAACGATTTTTAATATTTTTCATCTGTCTTTTAAACAATATAGTATTAGCCTTGTATTAATTTTTCAAGTATTTTTACTCAACAAATAAATTTTTATTGATATTCATAAAAAAAAAAACTAATAAAATTGGAAACTGAAAATGTCCTTAAACAGTTCAATATAAATCAAAATATTTTGAAAATGTTATCGTGTATAGTAAATACAAATATAAACAACCACTGAAAATTTCATGTATCTACGGTCATTTGTTTTAAAGTTACACCAAAAACCAAAATCGATTTTTTGGAAAACCGATTTTGCGTAAAAATTCCCGTTTTTCCTTAATGTTTATTTTGTTTTTCCCGGCGCTTTTAAAAACTACTGGGAAATTTAAATTTTGACCTCCCCAATGCACCAACGATATTCACTTTTCAATCGAACAAGATACTGAAGTTGAAAATCGAAGCATTATTTCGACTACTTATCGTGTACACAGACACAAAAAAAATTAAAAAATTAAAAAAAAAACAACACATCATTGTAAAATCAATACATTCATCGTGTCACTCAGAATCTAAAAATTACAAAATTCAGATTGGGGAGGAAGTAATGGTTATATAATTTGGTTCAGTCTACAATTTGCTTCACAACCATATCAAACTTCATTAATTCATACAGGTGGTCAAACACAAACAATTTATTGTTTTTTGAGACATGTAAAAGTAAGTTTCTAAAGAGACATACAGGCAGTCCTGTAAAGTATTTGAGTAAAAGTATTTGAGTAAAAGTATTCAAATACTTTTTAAGTATTGAATAACTTTTTAAATACTTTCAGCATGAAGTATTTTGAATGGTATTTTAAATACTTTTTTTTGTATTAAATACTTTTTGGTATTGAATACTTTGGTTTTTTATTTCGAACATTTTATTTTTATTCGAAATAATTTTAGAAATTTTAGAACGAATTAAGAACACAAAATAGGTAGTATCACCAATGGGTGGTTTCTTCCCTCAAAAAAAAAATCATACGCAAATACCCTATGCACATTTGCTTATTGTTCTAGTTAAGAACAGATTGTAAATTTCATGTAAAAGTAAAAAAAAAATGTAATAAACATTTATTTAATAAATAATAAATAAAAATGATTATAAATTTACTACCTATGTGTCTATATTACAATAATTAGAAACCCAATTTAAAAACCAAAAGTTTTTGAAAAGTATTCCAAAAGTATTTGAAAAGTATTCCAAATACTTTTTCAAAGTATTTGAGTAGTATTTGAAATACTATACAATTAAAGTATTTGAGTAGTATCTTAAATACTTAAAAAAAATGTATTTGAGTACTTACTCAAGTACTTTTCAAAAGTATTCTTTACAGGACTGCATACAGGACACATTTGTATATAGTACATTTTTACACGTCGACAGCTGCATTGGTACGACCCAAGCAGTCATTTTTTGTAGATTACATACGCCGGTTTATAGCATACGACACGCGTACCTAATCACAAACTTAATATAATTTGCAAATGTCTATGATTCAGACAAATTTCGTCAAAATTCTTACCTATAGTCGCGTTCCGGTCGGTACGTGGTATGTAGCTGTATCGACGTAGGGCGTAGGAGCAGAGGTCGATCGAGGATTTGTTGGACGGCGGTGCGAAACGAAACAAAAAGCGGTGCCAGTTTGTGCGTGTGATCCTACTGCTTTGTAGAGGTTAACGGCGTGCGTCGTACATGGTAATAGTTGTTATTGAAACTATGGAAAATATTTTATTGTATATGAACTATAATACAATATATTTTATTGTAATTTAATTATATTACTCATTATTATTACTCAATTATATCATATTGTTCTATGATTATATTAACCTTTATTTTTTCATTGTTCTTGAAATTTACAATTTCTGCTTCGACAGCTAGGTCATTAGCATAAACAAAGAGAGGATCTCAATATAATTCATCAAATTGGAACTAGTCTAGGTCCAAATCCAGATAACGAAATCGGCAACATTAAATTTTTTAAATCAATTAAAATAATTTACTTTAGTCAACACTTACAATGTACTAAATACCAAATAACTAATTTATAACTGTCTTATCTTATTCGTTTATTTATTTTATTTTATCGTCTTTTTTTTTCTCTACTTTCCATATTATAAATGTATGTAATTATGTTTTTAATGCTATGCTAACCTTTATTTATAACTATCAATATAATATTAATTATTATAATATTACTGAACTGAACTTGATTTGCACAAATGAAATACTCTATGGTATTAGTAATATTCTTTTTCACGAGAGAACAGGAACATGTAAAATGATTCAATTGGTGGGTGGACGACCACGTGATCACGCTTACAATATTTACAACGTATATATAATATATTTGTATGCCCTACCCATGTTATACATTATATTACTATAATATGTACCTTTAAATAATAATATACACTGTAAAAAAATGTTTGTTCATACAAAATGTGTGCCAACACCTATTAATAACCCCATATTATTGTGTTTAAATCTACAACACATTACTTGTAAATTTACAATCATAGCGAAGTTGAATTAATGAATTAACCTATTTTATGTGTAAAATTATCAGTAGGGCATAGTTAAAGTTACCCATCTTTATGATTTGTAAATTTAACTATTATTATGGGTTGCAATTTACCAACATAATATATGTGACTTGTATTTTATATTATAGTTACAGATTAATAGTTAAATGTACAACTGTACAAGTTAAAAGTTAGTGAATTTCAATTGTTACTAATACTTAAATTTACAAACTCATACGTGTAAATTTGCACTTATGGTAAATATATGTACCTACCTATACATATCTAAGCTAAAAAGTATGGAATCCTTCTGTGCAAAACCTGATATGTCCCTTTTTCAAAAAAGTTTTTTTTATTGTGGTTTCCTGATCAGGAAATAAAGCTACACATTTCGGTGCATCAAACCTTTATGTCCGATAATTAGTTACGGAGATAATATAAGCAAAATGGACTTACAAGGTTATTAAATTTCAGAGCAAGAACCTGGTATGTCCGGACTCCAGACACACAGGGTTTTTGCTCCGAAACTAATTAATATGTTGGTTATAATAAAAATGACAAATATTAATAAATTTAAAAGTTTATTATTATAATATAAACCTACATGATATTATGTATTATATTTTGTTTACCTCCAAGACTTCGTCCCTATTTTTCAGTCCACATCCATCAGTAGTTGCATGGTTATTTCGCCTTGATAATATAGGAACGACATTCCTGCCATACCGACCCAAGCGAACGAAATTCCGACCAAAAATTCTTTCGACAAATACATTTTGCAGTTCAAAAAACTATTATGAGCACTCTGTTTATTCGCAAACCGTAGCGATGTAAATAAATATTATGATCATGTTATATTTTGATAATATAATATGTAAAACGCAAAATTCAGAAACGGTTCAAGTGCTCGAGATTCAAAAATTCAAAAAACTGTTTTTTTTTTCAATTTTTTCTTTGCATTACTATTACATAATAATTGTTTTTATATCACCGTTTTAAACCTATCTTCTAAAATGTTATGTTCGCTTTAATAAATTGTAAATGATATTATTTTGAATTTTATTATCGTACCTAAGGAAATTTTATGTTTACTATCTGCCTGGGTAAGTCGATTCCGGGCGTTGTGGAAGCCGCAATTAATCACCATTTCAATAATATTAAAAATATAAGTAGTTTGAATGCACGGATTAGATAGACATTTTTCATGAGTATTGCAGTACATTTAACTATTATAGCTAAGAGTTTTAGTAGGAGCTTGGTGTGTCGATTGTTTATGACAATGTCGTTACATACATAATAATGTAAGTAGATAATAATAAGTAAACATGAAAAGACTACAATAAATTCAAATATTCAATACATTTCAATTTCTTAAAACATTCATGTTATGTAATATTATATTATATTATATTATTATCGCTAGTCGGTAAACGCATATAATATTAAATGAATGTATTTTGGTTTCGATGACAGTTGTAGCATACGATACAATTTTCAAAATCACAATTTAAATAATTTGTATACATTTATAAATTTTAATTCAGAAAAATAATATGTTTTAGTTTTTAAATACTTTTTATAATATTTTATACTAATACTATTTTATAATTCTGTAATTTGTTTATGTCCATTATGTTATTTTTTGTAAATAATTATCAGTTATAATATATTTTTTGATTTTATTATGTAACTTTAAGAGGACATATCACCCGCATGTGTTGTCGCCGCCTTACAAACGCGTAAAATAAATTCAAGTTTTATGCCGTTAGTATAAAAATTAGAGTGAATTGACCTATTATGAAACTTGACGGTAAGAACATTATCTGTGTTTTGTTGGAAGTTTTTTTACGACAATTTAGTTTTGAAGTGATTTATGGCGTGTATTATAAATGTTAATTAAAAATGCTCATAACTCAATTAAAAACAGAATGATTGACTATTGTAAAAAAACTTCCAACAAAACACTGATAATGTTCTTACCATCAAGTTTCATAATAGGTCGATTCACTCTAATTTTTAAGCTAACAGCATAAGACTTGAATTTCTGAGCTTAAATTTGGTGTGATGTATTTGTAAGCCGTCGAGGACACATGCGGGGTGGCGTCTTCTTAATATATTTTCATTTCAATTTTTACATATTTTTAGTGCAATTTCCAAGTATTTTTAACGGAATTAAATGCGGACTTTACTTATAGGTCATAACTAGAAAAATGGCTCTCTCCATTGCCAGTTAGTGCCAGTTAGATGTACCAATATAAATATATAGGTAGTAATTACATTATATTATATCAAAATATTATTTTTTTGGAATAGAATATTCCCATGTTCGATGGTTAGGTTAGGTTAGGTTCCCACACATTCGTCCCCGAATAGAGAATAAACGACCTTTTGTTATAACTTATTAATAATTTATCTATATATATTTAATTATTGTTTGTTATAATAATATATTATGTGTTTGAATTGTTTATAAATATCAAAATATTATATGTACACTATACAATCCATCACTACTATTTACGAACAAACAAAGTACTATCGTACTGTCATAGTTTATTGAAAATTACCGGTAAAAACACCCTCGCAAAATATAATCTCCACAAAATGTATTTTTCGCAAGAGTTTTGGATCGGCGTGTCGTTTGCTTGCGTCGATGCCGGTGGAATGGCGTTATTGTTATCAAGACAAAAGCATCCACCTACTGATGTACGTGAACAGAGAAATATGAAAGAAAACTGAGGCAGAATAGAAGGAAGCTGGTAGAACGTATATGATGATTGAGGGTAATTAAATCCAGTGGATAGGCATGAGTTTTTGGTTGGGGAGACTTTGAAAAAAAATGGCTCTAACCCTATGTCCTAGCTTGTGCGGGCGAGTGCGTGCGTTTTATATACTGACCACACTGTTCTGCTGCACGCAATGCGTTGCACTCCGCATGCGGCGAAATACAAGGTATTTTGTTTTTCCCCACATGCGGGCAAACCAGCTAGGACATAGCGTCATAAGGTGGCGTTGATAATTGAGGACTGAGGTAGGTAATACGAACTGCGGTCTGCGAGACGTGTCTCGTTGTGCAGATAGTAAACCCCACACACATTAAAATTCCCTCTGTACCCGTGCGCCCATAATTGGGAGACGTCTCTTTGACTTAATACCATATTTGGAATGACTAAGTAATTATAATTACCTTCCAATAATTTTCATACCTTCCAAAATTACCAGCCACTTTTTTGGAATTACACTAAATTTTTGACAACATGGAAATTAAAACAAATAAAAATGAAATTGTTTTATTAGTTAAGAGTAAAGAAAAAAATATAGTAGGTTTCTCTATGTTAAGCAATTTAAAAGTCCTATACAATTCTGACACTATAATAATTGTAGATGATACATTCAAAAGTTGTCCAAAATTATACCATCAATTATTTATAGTTCATTGTACAATAATAATCAGTCTTATGTTCCACTCGTTTATATTTTACTACCTTCGAAGACTACACAATGCTATTTAGAGGCATTTCAACATTTAGTTAGGTATAGAGTGTAAAAAAAAATTACAATTCAGTCCTATTCGGTTGTATGCCGATTTTGAAAATGCTATTCACAATGCTGCAAAGTGCAAGACATGTTTGGCATTCTATTGAAGTAAAAGGGATTTAACAAGCAAGCAAAAAAAAAATTACTACTTTAGACTATGTGAGAGAATTGTCTTACAAATTTTTACCAGTTTGTTAATTACAAATTTTTCATAGTAAATTAATTTAATAATACATTTTTTACCATACACACTTCTACCGACACATTATTACTAATTGCTAATAATATATTTTTTGATTAAAAACAAAAAAACAGTAAAACTAATATTTTTAATCATACCAATATTGATACAATTATATTGACAGTCCTAAGTCCTAAAAATGATAAAGAAAATATTGATTTTGCGAAAAAAGTCTTAGACGTAATTATTACTTACAAATAAAAAATATTTGGGTAGGTAATACAAATTATACCTAGGCCGTAATTTACGTATGTACAAAATATGACCGGTCCGCAAAAAATTCAAAAATGGGCCGCAATTTACAGCGACATTGCACAGAACACTATGATCAAAGCTAAAATGATCAATACTAAACCTTAACTTCACTACGTTTACCGTTACCACTTATTGCCAGATATTTAATTAAAACGGTTTTATTCGAATTAAAAAGTGTTTTAAAATCATTTAACATGTATTTTATTATATTATTTAATTATTTAATGACTGTTTATTGAAGTTTCACTATACCATTGAATTCTAAACATTGTGAGAATTCAAAAAACATTACTAGTATATAATACGTATACTGTATATGACTATCAAAACCTAAATAATAATATATTATTTAGAACATAACTAGGTATCCATTACCTACCTATTTTATTAGTTAATAATTTTACAATTTAAAAAACTAAGAGACAGAAATACAAAAGATAAATATTATAATATAGTGGTAAGATAATCAACGATGTTTTCAATAAATAACTTTATTACAGTATATTATAATATTAAGGATATGGGTAGGTAAAAAAAATGCCTAAATAATAATATGTGTTAGAGAGTTATTATATTGTAATATCAATATAACATAATATAATATAACGAAATAAAAAAAAAACTGAGCAAGTGAGTGTCGCTTTGCTGTATAGTAGGTTACAAGTGGGTCACTGTATAATGGATGATATTAAATTTGAATTCAACGATATAATATCATTGTATAAGAAAAACGACTCTGAGGGGAGACGGTATGTCAGTCTAGGTATAAGACATATTATATACATATCTATGATATTAAACAAAAAATTGATCTACAATTATAGGTACTTATAATAAATTCCAAATTAATCATATCACAATATCCATTAGGTACTTATAACGCGTTATACATCAACAAAAACCGTGATACTATCATAGATATAATATAATAGTACACTTTAGAAGTTTCAAGTACCCACGAATAATATTATTCAATCACAAAAAAATAACTAAAATAGTTATTCTAGGTTTTTTAATATGTAATTTCGTCCAAATTTGAATTTAAAATGTCTGTAAAAAATAACTGTGTTCATATATTTTTTAGATTTTTTGGTTACAGTATGACCTATTTATGAGAACCTTTGTTTTAAATTTGCAATCCTTAGCTATAAAAACTGAACATTTTATAATTTATTATTTTCACTGATGGATAATTTTCGAGATTTTGATACATTTTGTCAAAATTCGATCTTTGAATGATAATAAAAAAAAACTGTGACTATGTATTTTCAATGTTTTTGAACTGATATTGTAACAATATATCAGGAGTCTTGTATTAAATTTTTACACTTTTTGGCCGAACAGATAAAACTTAATTGATATTTATAGAAAAAAAAAACTAAAAAATTGAAAACTGAAAATATCCGTAAACAGCTCAAAAAGAGTCAAAATATTGTATGCTGTATAGGAAATGCTAATATAAACATTCAGTGAAATTTTCTTGTATCTACAGTTATTGGTTTTTGAATTACAACAAAATAAAGAAATCGCTACATGAGAAATCGAGTGAATATCCAATGTTGTAAAAATTTGAATTTAAAACGCTCATAAAAATTTAATTTTCTTATGGAAATTTTTTTTTTTGATAAAGGTAGACAAAGTTATGAGGATTCTTGTATTATATTTTAAAACCTTAGATTTAAAAAAAAAAATTTTACGAATTTTTAACTCAAAATAATTTGCTAATTTTCGTGATTTTTCCATATTTTGTCAATTGGTGAACTTTAAATGCTTAGAAAAAAAAACTTTGACTAAGGATTTTTAATATTTTTCATCTGCCTTTGAAACAATATACTAGGAGCCTTCTATTAAATTTTCAAGCTTTTTTAACCAACAAATAATTTTATTGGTATTTCTAGAAAAAAAATAAAAAAAAATGTAAGACTGGCGCATTCGTGTTTCACCGATTTTTAATATTTTTGTATGATTAGTGATTGCTAGTACGCGTTGGACATAGACATAAACATGAGTAAATAAAATCATATATTTGTCGATGAAGCATGGTAGACGGTGTTTGTGTGTATATGTAATTGTAGTTATGTGTAAGGGTGTGTATTCAACTATAAATGATAATATAAAACAATATGATGTTGACAACTGTATGTTGCTGTATTATATTAATAAAATTACCTATACGTAATTCACAGAGACACAACAAATATAATATAGACTCCTCCTGGCTCAGCAATTACATAATATAATATATTATACATACCTAATACAATAATCAATTACCTGTTGCAATGACCAGCTAATATAAATAATATTATAACACTCACGGTTTGTCGGTGCACTTTACTGGCCGGCTTCTAAACACACACATATGAAAGTATATGCGCCTGCTAATTTAAAGAATTGCAATTTTAAATAATTACATTTTATAATGAAAAGTTCGTGAAGTTTAGCGCACACGAATACAATAGTCAATAATTATAAAAGTAGGTAATCTCTAACAAAGCGAATAAAAATAATAATAATTTAGGTTAATGTCTGACTATTTGAGCAATCGCAAAGCCAACCAGACAGTAATTTAGAAAAATATTATGCTTAACTTCCACAACTATTGCATATAATATGCATACAATAATAAAAAAAATTCGACGATTAGCGCTCATACAATATAATAAAATAAACGGACACCATATCTTTATATAACTATACTATTTAAACGATTGTGAACTCACTAGCATCTATAAGAATAATGACCGCTAGGTATAATTTTTTATGCATATCGATGTATGATAGATATCTATCATTTAATGTGCATTATTTGTATATTCAAACAAATAAGCTTCTCCTATGCTAGATTGTATAAATCAAAGCTTTAAAAGTTTTAATAAACCGCATGGTTTATATGCATTAAATAAAAAACCACAACTAACAGATATTTCGAAATAATTGGTACCAAACTATATAACCAAATACCATCTTCTATAACAAACCTCCCAATAAATGTATTAAAAAAAAGCATTCTACAGTGGCTATTGGAATCTCCTTACGAATATAATGTATACTGATATCAATGTACTTATTTCAACTGTTTAAACTATTATTAATTAACGCAAATTGTACACACTTTAGATCTTCATACGCTAATTTAATTTTGTAATTTTTAATCTTATTTTTTTTAACCATGTTCCTGTAATCTGTGAGTAATTATATTATTCGAACTCCTGGGCCCCCACACGAGTTTTCTCAGTGGGGCCTAGTATTTCATATGTATATGAAAATCAAATTAAATAAATAAAAATAAATTAAGAGCACTTATTATATTATATTAAATTAAAAGATACATACCTGAAAATACACAGTTATAAAAGAATATAACGATCTATTTCTGGTTGCAGAATATAAAATCAAAAAAATCGTTGTATAATTGTACATAAGTATTTAACGTCTTAACCTTAAAAACTCTACACTGTTCAATATTGGAACAATATTACTGTCAATACTATTCTATATCTTTATTGTTATGTTGATTTAACGCAAACAAGGTTTATCAATAATCGAGGAAGTATAAATTAATACATTATATACATGATATAATAACTAATATTAAAAAGTGTGAGCAATGTATAAATCGAGCCAAGAAAAATAGGTATGAATTATGTACGTATTATATTCTCTTTGGAAATGACATGGTCCGGCTTCAAAACGCATAGCCCATAGATAGGTAAGAGTTTTTTTCGTTGCCCAGGAGACGTACGCTAAATATGTATTGTTTATACTTTCCTCCGATTGTGAATTTTCTTCGTCAGTACAGTTTTAATTTCATACGAATTACTTGCCAGTTTTAAAAAGTTATTTTAGTGTCACTTTATACAAATTATAAATTATAGTTCAATAATGTGTGTATATTTCTTTTTTATAAAATGCACTTTTAGACAGTTAAAATTAATTTAAGTTTTAAAATAACTATTGAACGAGAAACAGCAGTATTGAATGTGGAAGGACGAATACAACTACGGATATCATGAATGTGCTTTTAGATAACTCACGATTGACGGTAATATATCACAATAACATAGTACCGTCGTTAAACTAAATATATTATATTCTCATTGGAGAGAATAATGTTTTGGTTTTATAACGACGTGTGTTTTTTAATATATTGTTAGTTTGTATAATATCAAAAATAATTAAAAATAAATAATAACCCTAGAGACTTTAATTTTGTACCAAATACTTGCTATTGCTTTTTCAAGACAAAATACTATTTTGAAAATATTTTGGATCTCATTTGAGATATATATATAACTTAATTATACATTTGTAAATTTTTGACTTATTTTAATTTTTTTTTCCATTTACGTATGTAGCTACTACACTAGCTACATTTTATTTTTAAGTAAAAATCTTGAAAATGTAATACAAGGTCCTTAATTTGTTCTTACAACAGATAAAAAATATCTAAAACACATAACAATTTTAACATAAATATGTGTGTGGCCTGTGTACAGATATTTTTACTTTCTAACCGATTTGTTTATTTGAACGCTTTGTTTATTACCATGGAAACTAATAAAATGTAAAAATTACATCATTTTCACTAGGTAGGTATACGAGTATGATATACTATTAATGGTCTCCAAAATGTGTTTATTTTAGTTTTTGTGCCAGTACCTATTAGATATAAATAACACTTAGCCACTATAGGTATTAACCAAATTCGATACGGGCTCGGGTGGCAGTATTGTGCTAAACAGTTCCCACCCGTTCCTGTTTTTTTTTTGTTAAAAAAAAAAAAGGTATTAACCAAATTAAAATATATATGTATTTTATTGAAAACAATAATCTAACAATTTTTAAAACTAACGTTTACTAATAATTGACTAAAAAATTTATTAAGAATCGTTATTCGTATTTTAAAATTGAAAAGTGAACAAATTGTAGAAATCGAGCACATGAATTCATGATATAGAGTGTATTATTATAATATAATATACATAATATTAATAATATTATGTACATTATATGTATTCATAGGCGTAATTATATATAATAAATAGCTGATCCCGTGCACTTCGTTTCCCGTTAAATGTACCAACTCTATATGACTCAAACATTGTTCAATGCGTTATTTAATATTCGGTGTATGATGTTCTAGATTTATCTTAACTTTTCTGTTGCACGGAATAAAAATTCTGAATTGCAGCAGTACATTATCAGATAGGTAATTTACCTTCGGTAGATCGCGGACCCCGTGCTGTTTGTACGTAAGTGTATGATTTAACTCCGTAAAAACCTTCACCTGGCAATTACGAACATCTTAAAAAAAATTCAATTATAAAAATAACAGTTACAATATTGACACCCTAACTAAATTAATCTATAATGTTAGGACCCACGAATTTTCATTTACCCTGGAACTTAGGACGGCCCTAACAAACATATTTTAAAACGCTAAAAAACATTTTATTCTTATGTTATATTATAATAAATAACTATGCTGGCCAAATAATATGTCTGGAAACCAACCTATTTTCACTGTTTATTTATTATTAATATTTATATTATTTCAGTTTTGTTCAAAAACCTTTTAAACTATTATATAAGTACATCAGTTTTCACTTTCACGAATTTTATTTATATTTTTCCGATTGCTGTTTTAATTTGTAATTTCTTAGTATTCCAAATTGATTTTAACTTTCCTTCTTTTAGTTTGTAAAGGATTAATTGTTCATTTTATTTTCAATATAAAACCATTACATAGTTTTAAATTCAAAGATCTACAAATCAACAATGAAATCGTTCGAATCAAAGGTTTTTTTTCATCGGAATACGGATCCAAAATAGTTGTATGTACCTCAATGATTAATACATTTTAAACAATTATATCGAAAACTTTTTGTGTTGGGGTGATAGTAAGAAATTATATTGATGTAAGCAGTGTCGATTTCAGATAGTAAAAATAATACCTAGATAATATTATCATTATATTAGATTATACCTAACTCAATAAATATATATAGATTGATATGAAGATAGAATATTTAAATTTATCTAGACAAATATTATGTAGGAAATAATTTTTTTTATCCAGATTTGTATCTTCCATTATAGGATTCTCATAAATAGTTCATATTGTAACCAAAAAATCTATAAAAATATAAACCTAGTTGTTTTTTACGGATATTTCAAGTTAAATTTTAGTAATTTTAGTAACTGTTATATAAGTTAAAATTTATACGAAATTACATTTTAAAACCCAGAATTACGATTTTAGTTGTACCTAATTTAAAATATTATTCGTTTGTATATGAAACTGTTAGGGTACATTATTATATTTTATGCATACAGTGTATCCAATACGAAAAACGATTCTGAGCTAAAACGGTCTGTCAGCCAATAATATTATTAAGGGTACTTATATTTGTTGATATTATTCAAGTGATTAAAGTACCTAATTTAGTAGGGCATTACTGAATTAGTACAACAATAGGTTAAATTCATTTTTGGCAAAAAAAATACATTGGTAAATGTCATATATGTCATATGATTTCATATCATACCCCGTCGTATTTACTTATCAAACTAATAAGACTGTTGAACAATTAATATTCTGATGATTCATGCTTGTTTCATTTTTTAACTTACAATTATTTTGTAACATTTCATGTGTCTCATCTCCTAAATGGTTTATTTTGGATGTTAATACTTCAAGTGATTATTGTGATACAGCCCAGCTATTAATGTTATTATTAATTTTTACTCATATACCTGTAATATATTGATAGCAAGTACTGTGGTAATATTATATTTAATGTAAAATATGACTGAACTAGTAAATTATCATTGGAAAAAATACAAGTGCATTACACAATGAGATTAATCTGGATATTTTTGTAGATTTTCATTATTTAAATCTTAGACATCAATTAGAAACTGGTTTATTTATTAATCTATATAACATATATTTTATTAATTTGTATCTAGATATCACTCGACACTGGACGTAAGTCAATGAGTATGGACAGCTCAGCCAAGGTAAACTAATAGCTAGGTACCTAAACCAAGTAAGTGAGATAATATTAAATAGATTTTGTAAATATAATATAGTATATATGCAATATTATTTTCGCACACCTGTTTAATAAACATAAAGCATTTTTTGTATTTATTAACTATTATTTATTTTCATTAACCTTATAAGGCTTAGGACCTTCTGTCTCATCATATTCTGATGTTTCTTAAATTATGTTATATGACTAGTGGGTTTAAAAATGTTGTTTGAACTATTTTAGAACAGCTTCCTTAGAAAGCCATTATTTACAATTTTTGCAAATTACAATCTGGTATTTACAAAAATGTAGGTATACAAAAAAGTCATTAAAATTTACAAATTGCACGAATTACAATTATAATCATTTTTCATTTCAGAATATTAATTAATTTATTTGTTAATACATATTTAATATTAATACGTTTGCATTAAAAATGCTAAGAGATCAATTTTTTTGGATTTGTAATCAAAATATATTATTTTCATATTTTTTTCATTAATTTTCATATAATTTTGTTTTTTTAATATCTCTATTACTACTCGCAGGTATTTTTTTTTTAAATTTAATTTTTATTTATTCTTCAAGAAGATAATGGGCCCCACTGAACATGTACGTGTTTGTAGGGGTCCGTGATTTCACAATTTGATATATAAATACATTAAATAGTTCTTAATATAAATTAAATATTTGCAATTTGTAATATACATTTCTCACATACCTAACAATAATATTATAATAATATAAATAATATATATTTTCTTCTCTTTGTTTATATAATATTGTATTATGTAAAAAATTGTGTAGTTAAATAATACAATATAATATGGTAATATAAAATTAAAATTAACAATAATTTCTAAAGTCGTACAACTAATATGATAAATAATGCAGTAATCATATACGTTTGTTATGAGTCTGTCTATATTTTTTTCTTGTAATAGCCAAAGTGTAATTATTTTTTTTTAAGAATCTTAAAAGAGTTGCTGTGTTTTATTTCTATGGATGGTATATTGTTAATTTTTTGAGCATAGTTGTATCATACGTAACTCCCCATGTATAAATACGATAATAATTATGGATTTTATTAATGCTTGATACACTACTCTAATTGTCTTAAGTTCTAGAATATCTGTTAATTTTTTAAGTGCATACATAAGTTTTCTTAATTTATTTGATAAACATTGTATGTGGTCATTCCATTTAAGATTATGACACATTTCTATACCTAAGTATTTACAGTTTTTAAAACTATTTTTACAAATGTTTGGCATGTACATATATTTTGATTTAAACAGTCATTCTCATGTATACATAGATTTGTTTTATTTGGTTGATTCGAATTAACTATATAGTGTGGTAATAATGTTATATGAAGATTTTTTCTAAGTTAAGGAATAAAAATTATTTTCACTGAGCCATTTTTGTAATTTACTCATTTCGGATGAACACTAGCAAATACTTCATCCAAGGATTGGCCTTCAAAGTACTGTATCATTTGGCGTAGCAAACTATATAGTTTTCAGTGTGTATTCAAGTTATTAATTTGGTTTATATGTATATTAAACAGTGTAGGCGAGATAGAGTTGTCCCTTGAGGTACACCACATATTATTGAAGTTTCTTCTCTTAATTCATTGTTTATTCGAACGTATTGTTTTCTATATTTTGTAAGTATGAATTTAATAAATTCTGAGCCGCTCCATTGATACCAAGTGTGTTAACATTTTGTAGTAATATTTTATGATCTATAGTATCAAATGCTTTTGCTAGATCTAAGTAAACAGTTGCACATTTTTTTTTTATTTTCGAAAGAATTATAAATATAGCCTGATACTATTGCAATTGCTTGTTCGCTACTTTTACCGGGTCTTAACCCGAATTGGGTACATGGTAGAAGATTATTACTTTCAAGGTAATGGACTAATCCTTTTTTAGTAATTTTTTCAATAGATTTGGCAATATTTTATATTTGTAAGATCGGGCGATAATTTTCAATAATAGATTTGTCACCTTTTTTTGTGTATTGGTGTAATTACTGAAATTTTAAAGCATTCCGGAATAGTAGATGTAGTTATAGCTAAATTGAAAATGTGTGATAATGGTTCAATCAATGAATGTATATTTAATCTGCTTTCATAATTTTGAAATTCTGCGTTGAACTTTGGACCGTATATACTTCTCAGTACCTACCTTTCTTTCGAAGGTCATTCGCCGTTGGCCGTCTCCTTTGGTCAGTGATCATGTTTCGATCGTATAAGTGATTATTGGTCGTAAATGGCTATGATAAAATAGTGTCTTTGAGTTATGTGACTCTGTGATAGTAGTTTTGATTTAAGAAGTTTAATTTTGCTATAGTAGCACCGATGGCTGCATGTTATTTGATAGTTGATTTATTCGTACCTGTCCTTGTTGCTATTTATGATAATGCTTTGGTACTTAAATACTTCCACTTTCTTGAAATTTTAATCATTTACTGTTAAAATATTATGGTCTATGTTTGAGCTTCTTCTTGCTACCATCAAATATTTCGTCTTTTCCCCATTAACACGTAGCCCTGTATTACTTAGCCCCATTATTTTACTTCCTAAGAGTCTGGACAAGTATTTTTGACTTCAATTCGTCATCTGCATACGCCAATATTACTCGTTCACTACATAATATTTCCATTTTTCAACCATCCCATACTTCTATCATTTAATTTTCTAATGGTTGATTCAGTAGAGTGGATGATAAACCATTAACTTTGTAGAAGACCTGACTTTACCTCAAAGGTTTCAGACATTTCCTGCAGTAGGCGACTCATACATTTTTATTGTTACATCCTTTTATAAGACTTACTTACTTGTTAGGAATGCCTGGTTCTTTTAGTGCTTCTCATATTTTGTCAATACAGTCATATGCTTTTTTATAGTCTATAAAGATTCTTAATCAAATTTCAGTTTTCAGTTGCAGTTCTTTATCAAATTTATAAAATTTAGCCATTATCTGTCGCAATGTAACAATATGGTCCAATGTCGATCTACGTTTTCTAAAACCACTTTGACATTCCCCGACTATTTCATTTATGTATTTTCCGTTCGTGGTTTGATGTTTCATAGAAAAGCATACATTTCCCATAAAATCTTCGATAATTTCCATGTAAAGATTGGGATTGTGCCGATGGCATCCTAGCGGTTATCCTAGCCATTATCTGCCCCAGTGTAACAATATGATCCAATGTCGATATACGTTTTCTAAATATTCCCCGACTATTTCATTTATATATTTTCCGTTAGTGGTTTGATGTCTCATAGAATAGCATACATTTCAAATAAAATCTTCGATAATTTCCATGTGAAGATTGGGATTGTGCCGATGGCATCCTAGCGGTCCTGATGAGCGGTTTGATAACGAAGTGTAGTTCTTTGACGCACGTGTGGTTTGTTACGACGTGCATGTCGTTGACGTACGTGCGGTTCGCTGACGACGTGCGGTTCGCTGACGTAACGTGTGGTTTGCCAACGACGCATGCAAGCCCGGATTAAGGATAGATCGGGCCCCGGGACACCTATACACTTAGTGGGCTCCCTTTCAACTTAAACTTAAAAATAATTGTATCATTACATATTAACGAATTTATATGATTGTATAATTTTTTACTATACAACAAATATACAGGGTGTATCATATGTCATTGAACGCGGTTTTTTTAACATTTATGAATCAATGATATGAAATTTCGTTAAAACAAAAAAAGACGTGTTTCTTTATTTTTAACAAGCAATTTTTTCACAAAATTTTCAACATTTATAAACACGCAGTTGTATCAATAATAAAATCGATATATTTTTCCAAATGGTAACCACTATATTTTTCGATGGATTCTGGTAAAACTTTTTTTCTGAATATTTTGACAGTAAAATGATAAATTTTGGTTCGTTAGGTTAGGTTAGACTATGGTTCTCTAAAGTTTAGTTTAATATGCATTAATACTTGTAACTGAAGTACCTAATTTATAAGAGCTAAATATTTTTTTCCTATAACTACCTTTTTGTATACTTAAATAGTTAAATCGGTAATCTAAAATGCTCGAAAAAAAAAAAAAAAAACATATTTGTTGGCAAACATTAGAGTTCATTATTTTTAGTAATTTTTCGTTTTATAAAATGGAGAACAATTTTATTTTATAATTTTATTATTAATAATAATTTACCTACTATACTTACCTACTTCAATAATTTTTTTTTTTTTGAAAACTGTATTTGAAATATATATTGGGGAAACAGATGGGCCCCCAAAACCAATGGGCCCTGAGACCGTTCCCCCTTGACCCCCCTCCCATAATCCGGGATTGGACACACGGTGCGCTGCAGCCGACTTCGTGCGGTTCGCTGACGACATGCGGTTCGCTGCGTAACTGGCGGTTCGCTGACGACGTGCGGATCGCTGACGACGTGCCGTTGCGCTCAGGACGTTCGGTTCGCTGACGACGTATGGTGCCTTGACGACGTGTGAGGTTCAATGACGACCCTAGGTGCGCTAAAGAAGTGTGGTTCATTGACAACGTGTGATTCGGGTGATAATTCATACATTTTCCATTAGAGGCTAGATATTCCCATTAGGTGCTTAATATTTCACAGACAAGCTATTTATTATAAAATCATTAATTTCACCCATACAACTTACTGTAAAAGACTTTCGTAAGATGTGGACTATGCCTACCGGGGACACCACAATAAAAAAAACGCGCCACGTATAATACCTCTTGCGTTTAAACAACATGGACGATATAATGTCTTACGTTTAACAAGCAAATGGTGGTGTGGAAATTTATGCACATCTTTGTCATCATGAATCGTGTGGTACTAATAGTTGCAATAAATATTTGTAGAGATTTATTACATATATAAAAGTGATCTTAGTTTAAAATAATTTGGATTTAGAGATAACGTGGGATTCTAGGAAGAAATTTCATACTTTTCTAACTTTGTGAAGTGCTAGACAAAGAAAATAAATGATAATTTAGTAAGTTGTAGGTTTCAATGAAAATTTTTCGCTGTGCATCGTCTGTATTATTCAATTTATTTTAATATTATTTAATTTAAGAATTTCGTTACTTTCTCATTTATTCCATATTTTTTTTCCATTTCAGGCTAGATATTTCCTCGAAACAGGTGTTATGCTTATTTTATGATATGTTTCGAACAGTTATTATTTAAAACGGTTGTAGGACACGTTGTACGGTCAACTAGAAAAAATTAAAACCGCTGACAGTTTGTACTATTTTAGGTAGTAACAACACACAGTATGGAGGTCAGTTTGTACTATTTGAGGTACCTAGATATTAGAGTGTATTTTTCAAATGAAAAAAAAAAGAGACAGGTGCGTATTTATAGTACCGATATCACATTATCACATAATTTGTTATTACAAAACCCATGTAGTTAACAGAAATAAATAATAATAATAACAATAATAATAATAGTTATGATAGTAAATTTGTAGTATCTATACAGCTTCATGAATTTTTAAAAAAATGCACTGTCAATTATAAGTCATACATCATAATATATAAATTTAAAAATAATAATAATAATAATAATAATAGTTAATAGAATATTTAAAAATTAAAAGTATGGCAAATTATTTCAAGTAATTGTGTACCTATCTATAATTATTTTATTTTCGTGATGTGTACAGGCTTCGTAGATTGTTTTTTGTGTATTTTGGTTTTTTTTCTTATATTTTTGTTTAAATGACTAGCACATTCGTCCAATTGCAAAGATCGCAAAACACTCGTAATACGGATTTAACTTTGTTGTTTGGTTGTGGTTCATATTGTATATTGTACAGAGAGTATGGGTTGTGTGTGGAGTGTATTGTGTCGCCAAACTCATGTCTCATACTGATTGCGATCACGATTCACGATTTAAAGTTTTGAGCAATTCAACTTTATCTGATCTCCCGACTTTATTAATTCCTGGTTTATTTATATCGTACAAAGTGTCCGCAATTGATTTTTATCAATTTATTTTCACCGTACAAAGTGTCTGCGGTGTGCAACTCAAACAATAGATAGTACAAAGTGTCCGTTTACCAATTTTTAAGAACATTTGAAGTTATTTACATTTTTTTGATTTGGATTTTCCGCCATAAATTAATGATTCTCATCCAACGATTTCCTTAGTTTGTTTTAATTATTCAAAAAATTATTTATTTTTTATACATGATAAGATTTTTTTTAACTATTTTGACTCGTTTTGTGTTATTTATAAAAATTTTCAATTTTTTAGTTGTTTTCTATAAATTTCAATAAATTTTTTTTCGTTCCGTTATACAACTTGAAGATGTAATACGCAGCGTTCCTTATCAGTGTTTTTATTAACACTTAAAAAATATTGAAGTTACATAATCATGATTGTTTTTATAATCAATTATATTTGAAATGTAGAAAAAATTACCTAATCAAATTCTCGAAAATTCGTAAATTATTTTGTACTAATATTCAATTTTCGTAGCTTAGAAAAACAAGGTATACCATAAGTAGTTTATACGTTCACCGAAAAAATCGAAATTTATGAACACAGTGTTTTGTTACATATATCTCTTAAGCAGTTCCGCGTGGACAGTCCGACTGTGCGCACGCATTTATCCGACGCTCGATGGTTATCCTCGTATTTCTATCAAAAACAAACGGAAAACGTTTTATCTAGTATCGAACTTACGCTACTCAAAATCCTCACCATTCTCGGATGTACCCTGCAACAACATCCCACCAGCAGGGTAATATAATATACTATACTTATAAACTAAAATAATAAAAAAAAAAAAAATATATTATTCACCTCTCACACATTACGGCACTATGCAACCAGCCGCAGGCACCGCTCGTTCGGTAACCTTTGGACTGTCGATAAGATAGCGTCATTATGCCACATATAGGCAAACGGACCGTATCCCCAATTAAAATTATTGACAATAAAATCGTTAAATCAACGGACAAAAATGGTAAAACACAATCGAAAAAGCGCTCATTATCTACTTCACCACCACAATCACCTACAACAATAAACATAAATAAATCAAAGAAATTTGTTACCCCCAACCGCTATTCAATTCTCGCACAAGATGATTCAGAACCTATTATCGCCAACGACACTGATACCGTTGAATCGCCTGACCATCAAAATCCGGCGCAAACACATACCACAAATTATACACCAAAAGAAATGTTGCCTCCACCTATATTTATTAAAGGCGTAATCGACTTTCTTCAACTAAGGAACAGCTTCATCGAAGAAATTGGTCCAACTGGCTTCTCGTGCAAATCTACTTCAAATTACCTAAAAATTCAAACAAATAATCCTGACAACTATAGAAAACTAATCCACTTCCTAAAAGGAATCAATGCACAATTTCACACGTATCAACTCCAAGCTGATAAACCACTCAGAATAGTCATCAGAAATCGACACCCATCCACCCCAGTAACTGACATAGCATCAGCAATTGAAGAGATAGGACACTCTGTCAGAAACGTGATTAATATTAAACACGCCCAAACAAAAACTCCACTCCCCATGTTCTTCGCCGACCTCGATCCACAAGGAAGTGACAGTGATATCTTCTCCATCACTACTCTGCTTCACACAAAAGTAAAAATAGAAGAACCTCATAAAAAACGCCAAATTCCTCAATGCCAAAACTGCCAGTCATATGGCCACACTAGAACATATTGCGCTCACAGCCCAAAGTGCGTTAAATGTGGAAACGACCATCCCACTTCTTCCTGTGTAAAATCTCCAGACCTCCCAGCAAAATGTGCCCTTTGCGAAGGAGCACACCCTGCTAACTACAGGGGATGCACCATATACAAACAACTATCCCAAAGACGCCCCAACATCTCAAGTACAAAACCCAACCTCCAGCAGCCATTCAACTTCAACACTACACACCAGCCCCAACACCTACAATCAAATAGAAAACACCTACCAAATCAACGTACGTATGCAAATGTAACAGAGGGTCACCCTCCTCTCAATAATATCCCGGATCCAACAAATAACAACGAACTATCCTTTTCTAAATTCTTAGAAGAATTTAAATCAATCATAAATCCTCTTATTTCTCTTCTCACCACTCTTATCTCAAATCTCCTCCCTAATAAAAATGCCAACTAATAAAATAACTTCAAAATCCCTCCTCATCCTAACTTGGAACTCAAATGGTCTAACAAACCATAGAGACGAGATACTAGCCATCTTACAAAATAATAGAATAGATATCGCCTTAATATCTGAAACGCATTTTACGCACTCATCACACCTCAATCTCCCAGGTTTTAATATTATTAAAACCAATCACCCAGATGGCACCCCTCACGCAGGAGCTGCTATTATAATAAGAAAATCCTTGTTGTTCTATCCCCTACCACCATATCAAACAGATCACTTGCAGTCCTGCGGTATCCTCACAACACTCAACAATATTCCCATAAACATCTATGCAGTGTATAGCCCGCCACGACATACAATCACCAAAACCCAATATGAAAACTTCTTCAACTCTCTTGGCCAAAAGTTCATTCTCGGAGGTGACATAAATGCTAAAAATACACAATGGGGTTGCCGCGCAAATAACCCTCGCGGAAATATCATAAACGCTCTAGCACAATCACGAAACTACAAAATACATGCTCCACCCTCGCCAACATACTGGCCCACCTCCCGAAGGAAAAATCCAGACATTCTCGACATATTCTTAACCAAAATACCTAACAATCTTCACAGTATAGTAACCAACTTAGATGACCTCTGCTCTGACCACTCATCGGTTCTCCTTACAATCGACACTATGCCTCCAAATAAACCAAATAAACCTACTTTAACTCAAGGCACTATAGACTGGGCAACCTTCAGATCTTCCCTTGAGAACAAAATAAACCTCAACATAAGTCTAAAATCTCCCAATGATATTGATGAAGCAGTTAATTTCCTCACAAAATCCATACAAGAAACGGCATGGTCCTGCTCATCCCCTCCCACTCCCAAAAGAACCACCAAAAACCTCCCTCTCTATACCAGGTCCTTAATAGCGGAAAAACGAAAAGCCCGAGCCACCTGGCAGAGAACAAGATACCCATCCGACAAACGTGTTTTCAATAATCTCACAAATAAACTCAAAAGACACCTTGCCCAAATTAGATCTGAAAACTTCACTAAATATCTAATAGATCTCTCTTCAAGTGACAACTCGCTCTGGCAAACTACCAGAAAAATACTTCGTAGTCAACCCCCAGTTCCACCCTTGAGAAAAGCAGATGGAACATGGGCAATAAACGACATAGAAAAATCGAATATATTCCGTCACCATCTGGACTCTACATTCAAACCACACGCCGATATTCTCTCCACTAGCCAAATCCACAAAGTAAATGACTTTTTACTCTGTCCATTGCCAATGAGTCTCCCTCCCAAACACATACGGCCAAGTGAAGTTAAATATACTATAGACAAATCCGCTCGAAAGAAAACCCCAGGTTTTGACCTAATAACCGCTGAAGTAGCCTCTCAACTACCCAAAAAAGTCATACTTTTATTAACTCACATATACAATTCTATGATAAGATTAACTTACTTCCCTACTCTATGGAAATTTTCAATAATAGTGATGATACCAAAGCCGAATAAACCTCCTGATACCCCCAGTTCCTACAGACCTATTAGCCTACTCCCACTCTTCTCAAAAATTTTCGAAAAACTTATCTTAAAACGCATTATCCCAATTATCGAATCAAATACTCCAAACAATCAATTTGGCTTCCGTACAAACCATAGCACCATACACCAAGTCCACCGCTTAGTAGACAAAATCTCATTCTCTCTGGAAAAAAAACAAATATGTACAGCCGCATTCCTAGACATGGCCCAGGCCTTCGATAAAGTGTGGCACCAAGGCCTCCTTTTCAAACTGAAATCCATCTTCCCACCCTACTACTACCTATTGTTTAAGTCATACCTCGAAGACAGGAACTTTGTCGTACGCTCTGGCTCAACCTTATCTGAAATAAACCCCATCCATGCTGGAGTTCCCCAAGGCGCCGTAGTAGCTCCACTTTTATTCAATCTATACATATCTGACCAACCAACAACCAACAATACGATCACAGGTGACTTTGCCGATGACAAAGCTATTATGGCGCTTAACTCAGACCCTGAAATAGCCTCCAACCACATTCAAGTCCACTTAAATCTTCTCCAAACCTGGTATAAAGATTGGGGAATAAAAATAAACGAATCAAAATCAGCCCACTGCACATTCACTCTAAGACCTAGAAACTGCCCTACCATAACTCTCAATAACCTACCCATTCCACCTACACAAAATGTCCGATATCTCGGACTCCACCTGGATCGTCGATTGACCTGGGCCCACCACATCCATACCAAACGTATTGCTTTGAATAACCGATCCCGTCAGCTACGTCTTCTCCTTACATCTAAACACATCAATCTGAACAACAAAATACTTATATATAAATTACTACTAAAGCCCGTATGGTCATATGGTATACAACTTTGGGGTTCAGCCAAACCATCTAATATAAAAAAAATTCAAATATTTCAATCTAAATGCCTTCGACAAATTACCAAAGCCCCTTTCTACGTCTCAAACGATACACTCCATAAGGACCTCTCTATTCCAACAGTTCAACTCGTAGCCAAAACTCTGTATAAACGATTCCACTCAAATCTCTCCAACCACCGCAATCCTCTAATCTCAAACTTATCTACCCTCAGCATTCCAGGTGACCCTGGAAGACGTTTAAAACGAAAATGGTGTCGGGACCTCCTGACTGAATAAAACCTATCCACAACTCCAAGAAGTACCATCACTGGATGGTTTCTTCGCTCAAATTATCTGTCTTTCTCTCTTTATTTGTATTTTTATTTTAATTTTATTAATCTACAACACTTACACTTATTGTAAAAAATAATATATTTACAGATTGTGTAATAAAACTAATTAAAAAAAAAAAAAAAAAAAAAATATCTCTTAAGTTCAAATTTGATGACACATTATGTTTTATATAATTATATAATATAATATTTATAATATATTATAACTTATTTTGTTGAAATATTAGTATTATTAATAATACTTGTTGTATTATACTATTATACATTGTTTTATGCAAATTATAGGAATTAATTCAACTCAATGGCTAGGTTCCGTAGACCGTATAGTAGGTATAATACTATAATGGTACAATAAATAGGTATAATATAAGATATCGTTGGCTGACACATCGTCTCTGCTCAGAATCCTATTTAGTATTTACACACTTTTCTTAAGTTCGCTTTCACGTCTGTTTGTCTGTAATCAAATCTTGCGCGCTCGATTTGAGGCACTTTTTGACGATGAAAAATTCTGAAAATTGGTATAGACCTCGGTCTTGGATGACAATACAATAATCCGTAGTCATTTTGGGACCCGGACCTCCAGGTCAGCGACGTCGGGTGTGCAAAGTCATCTCCGAGGAAAAAATAAAAAATTTTTTTTTTAAAAACACACTTTTCTAAAAAAACAATACAAAAAAATAATGAAAAATTAACTGAAGAAAAATTTAAAAGTGTGTGGTGCTCTTACACTTGAAATATACTCCCAGTCACTATCTTATAAACAGGATTGAACATAGAAGTGTATGTGAGACTTAGGTCGGCTTTAAATGTTTTGTATGATGCACCACACACTTTTAAATGTTTCATCAGTTAATTTTTCATTATTTTTTTGTATTGTTTTTTTAGAAAAGTGTGTTTTTAAAATTTTTTTTAAATTAAAATTTTTTTTTTTGTGTACAACGATATTATATTATCATTGAATTCAAATTCAACACCATCCATTACAGGTGGCTTTTCTAATAGGTAATTGGGCAAATGCGTAATGGTCATCAATGATAAACATTACGTGTCCATTACCTATTTGCCCGATTACCTATGCCTATATGCTTATAGATATAATATAATATACCTACTTGTTATTATATATTTTTTGTTCTACCCAACTAGATACAATTATAACACAATAAAATGACTTACAATCACAAGCCATAAGAGAAACTAGGGGGGCTGGGGGGCTAAGCCCCCTCAAAATAAATTATTCAATTCTCTCCTAAAATATTAACAAATCTTTAAAAATTAAACTGTATTTTTATTTTTTTTTTGGAAAAAAAGTAATTATTTAATCTTTATTTAAACTTTTTTTTTCATATTGCCTATGATAATCATAGTAAATATCATGAGCTGTATGCTGGTATTCTTCAATTTTATCGGAACAAGGATATTTTTCAAAAAGTATAAATATGATCATCTTTCCCAAAAAATGTACAACAACCTTATTATGTAGCTTTACATCACGATCACAATATTATTTAAATATGGGGTAGGTATATATTTTTATTGTAAGTAAAATATTATGCACTGTGTCTAGACGCTCGACCATGATAGCATATAACTGTATAAGATATTATATGGCAGACGCATCGTGAGTCCAGACAAAAATAAAATATCATTGAATTAAAATAAATGTATAGAATATTTATTTTCTTACTTATTTATAGTAGGTAGTTGAATTCAAACAGCACTTTAACGATAGTAATGGACAATACCAGTTGAAGATCTAACGACATCCAGAATCTGAACACATTTAGAAAGAAAAGTTATAATTTAAATTTATAGGTAAATATATTGACAATTATTTTTCAAATCTTTTCATTATACCTACAATTCGCCCTTCAGCCATATTTTCATTCTGAATTATTTCTGAACTCGAATTGAAAATGTTGTAATGACATTCTTCAGGACATCCACTGTATTATAAGTAGGTAGCTGATAAACGAATTAGGAACAAACAATAGATACTACTGTCTTACTACGTACACTTTTACACGAACCAGCATTTGAACACATCTAAAATTGCCTAAACTTAACGCTTTAAAAACGGTCTAGTCGAATATAAGTTTTAATGATATTATAATTTTAAAGTGAGTTATAACTTATAAGTTACAAGAATGTAAACTATTAGAAATTACGATTTTAAAATTAACATCCTGTTTCAAAAATATATTCAACGAGATTTGTTGGACAACACATAATTTTATTCGTACCTTTATATTTGATGATTATTCAATTCACTCCAAAATATTTTAAGCTATACCCGCCGCGGAATAAGAAGATGAGTGGTCGCGCAAGCAAAACCACTTCCTCCACCCCACCGCTTGTCCTTGCGATTACTTCCGGGGGTTTCGGGGAACAAACGGAGAACCAATCAAAAACCGGATGTGCGAAACAGACGCAAAAGTCGGGTATAACTACTAAGAACACAAAATTGGTTCCATTAAACTTTAATTTGCTATGTTGTACTTTTGTTAGACGGAATAGGTAACATTCGAATGTCCTGGAGCATTTTTTTTTTTAAATCTGATCATCATTGAAAACTTGAAACGTAAAATCATACTTTAGTAGATTTAAAAGATGTAGATATTTATAGACATATTGAATATTTTGATTTATTTTTTTCCTTACATGTCGATAAAAAAAATAAATATTTTCAGCACACTGGTCCAAAATAAACCAAAAGTATACTGTTAAGAACCCCTGAATACTGTTAGTAATATTATTCTATAGTTCTTGTAGTATAAATGTAAATTTCTGTTTAATCATATTGTAAACTGATATGTGTGTGACACAGGTGAGCAGGACTCCCTTCTCCATACGACTGGTCTAAGGAATCTGCTGAATAAACCCTTTTGAACGGACGACCAGCTCGTATGCGGGGCTCGCACACGTAGCAGGTAGAGTTAGTGTTGGTGTCACAACAGACCATTACAGACCATTTCAGAGCATTTCATATAATTAAACGTTATTACGATTAAATAAAGAATATTATTTTGAGCCAAAGTAATTTAAACTCGTTTTATTTTATTTGTGTGGAATCGCCAAGTGCGCGTCCATAACAATACCTATACAGAGCTATACAACATAGTAAGGATTTACACACATATGCTGTATGAATTAATTTTCCACTAGCTTGTTGACACGTTAATTTATAATAATGAATAAATAATGCTCAATAATATTATAATAAAATAATATAAAAACCAATTAAATAGTTTACATCATACCAAAACATTTGTTTGTTAAAAATTTAAAATACTAAATTATAATAGGATTTGCAGCATAAAAAACTTACTATAAAAACAATAAATAATAATAAAATAAAATAAAAAGGTGGGTAAGTGGATGTCGCTCTGCTGTACTGTAGGTTACAATTGGGTCACTGTATAATTTATGGTATTAAATTTGAATTCAATGATATAATATCATTGTATAAGAAAAACGATTCTGAGCGGAGACGGTATGTCAGTCTAGGTATAAGACGTATTATATACTTATCTATAGTATTGAAAAAAAATTACCTATAATAAATTCCAAATTAATCATATCACAATATCAGGTACTTATAACGCGTTATATATCAACAACAAACCGTGATACTATAGATAGGGGAGACCAGGGCAAGTGGACGAATGTTAGGTTTGATGTACTCTAACATTATGATTAACATTAACATTGTGTACTCAAATGGCTAATTTTTATGATACAAGTCCAAATTCTACTCCAATTTAAAATTTAACTTGTGGAACAGTTGTAAAAAAATATCAGTGTCAAAATTTGTCTTAAAGCCAATTTTTTTTTAAATTAAAAAAAAAAAAACCGAAATTCGTCATCTTACCCTTATGCTGGGGTAAATTGACATTTACGTGGGTTAAGATGACATATACATATAAATAAACCCAACAACTTTTAATATTATATATAATAATATTTAAACAACTTATATTTATGAAACAACTTCTTTAATGAGAATAAAATTACAATTTAACAAACCTTGTTAATAATAGGTACCTATTTACATAATACCAATTAAAAATATATACCTATTAATATAGGTATTTTAAAAAACTTATAAGTATAGCTAAATATATTTTAACAATCTTGAATATACCTGACTAGTATAAAATTATTAATAAAACAACTTCTTTAATAGGAATAACATAAAAATTTAACAAACCTTGTTAATAATAGGTAGGTACCTGGTAAAATAATACCAATTTAAAATATATTTTACAAAACTTATGTATCTAAATAGGTTTATTTTAACAGTCTTGAATTTACCTAACTAGTAAAAAATTAATAATAAAACAACTTCTTAGTTCTTTAATAAGAATAACATAAACATTTTTTAACTTTATTAAAAGCCATTAAACGACCAACTGAACTAAAGTAGCCTCTGGCTTTCTCACTCTGAAATTGTATTTTGACATAAAGTTTAACATCCAGTCGTCACCAGCTAATTAGGTTTCATCGTTGAAGCGATGAGGAATATCATTACTTTATTTATATAAACTTTACTTTGTAACTATTATTATTATGATGTATAAGCTCTATGTTGTACATAAAATTGATATTATATTGCGTTGGATATTATCTAAATAAACAAATTATATTATATTGTGCGATACTGTGCTGGCTATAAATATTATTATTATTATTATTATTATTATAGTAGAGAGCTGGTGAATATATTGTTTATTTTTTGATGACGATAAACACTTTGTAAATGTTTAATCGAATAAAATAAGTTTATTTATATTGTAATATATTTCGACAGTGTTTTTTTTTTTAATAATTGTATCAAATAAGTTTTTAAGTTTTTTAACTTTGGTTTTTAAATAGTGTTATTAAATTAAAGTAAAGTAAAGTAATTGATGTTTTCAATTTGATTTTTGTCCACGACTTAAAATAGCTCGCGACACAGAACCTAGCACTCCAAATTTCACGGGTGAAGTCAATCAATAATATTAATATGTGGCTGCAGCTGGTCGAAGTTATGCTAAAGGTATGGATCTAGTTAAATTCTATTTTACTTGAGTATTAATAATACTTTATATACAATTAATATTACTATTTAAAATTAGTTATAGAACGATAGGTGCACTTAGGATTAATTCGATAATCCAGATGTATTAAAAACCGGATTTTAGGGAAATAATTTACAGGCGGAAGGCCCACGGACTCGTTATAATATTTTTAAAATATGTACGAGATTAAGTTTCTTTCAAAATATTAAATATTTGATATCATAGGTGTCACTTATATCCGAGAAACAGTGCATTATGCTATTTTTTTTCTTGTGGAATTCGGTTTTTAAATACCAATAATAATTTCTAGTGCTATTATATAAATATATATAATATATATATATAATATAATATATTAGATAAAAACAAAGGGAAAAAAATATACATAATATAAATAAAAAACACAACATAATAATGTAAAAAAATAAATGAATAATTATAGGCAACGAATTCAGTAAATCTAATAGAAATGACATAGGCACCTACTTACATTAAGGTAACGTACTTACGTACCAGGCTTATATTTTATTTTTATTGTTGTCATTTTTCTATAATCACTGTATCTATTAGTAGGTATCGCTAGTTATTAGGTACTTACCTGTTTTCTACTCTAAATAATATATTTATAGTTAAAATTTATGTCATACAAATTCATCAGTCAGACAAATTATTTTTAAATGTTTTTAATCTTTTAATTGTAATTCATACACAATAATTTGATTGGTGTTACATTTAACTTTTTTACTTTCTATCTATTTCACTGTAATGATTACATATATATTAAATGATTAAGCACATTTTTGTTAAGAAAAAGTATTTTTTACCCATTGATAATGAATAAAAATAGATGAAAAATAGTTTGTTCGTATAACAATAGTTTTTAAAAATATTAAAATTATGTACTTTTTTCTTAGTTTATTAAATGTAGCAACAATTTAATGGTTTTAAATTTATATGATATTCTATGTACATATAAAATATTTTATTATATCATGTTAAGCATTAAAATTTTAATTTTTAAATATTCGACACTGAAATAATAATAATAATTATAATTATTATTACATTTTTTCCATGGTGAATTTGACAGCTCATTTCGGCAAATCGTAAAACGTTGGGAACCGTAGGCAGCATTTAAAATCTCCGGTGCAACTCGTATAGTAACGAATATAAAGATTTAAGCTCAAAATATGAAGTGTCAATATTTAATTAGTTATAGTTTGTAGTTAGTTTTAAATACTTAATCGGTTTCTAAATATATTGAAGTTATTCTATTGTCGGGCTATTTTATCGGTTTTTAACTGTTAAATTATGTTAGTATTAAGAATCACGTATTTCTATTTTAAATAACTGAAGTTGCTAAAGATGAACACGACATGTACCTTTATTTAAATAAACAAAGACATGTAAGTTTACAAAAACTAACGATATAAAATTTGCCATAAATAAATATTCCCTTAAGAAATCTCCAGGTTTTGACCTGATTACTGCTGAAGTAGCTAGGTGTTTACCTAATAAAGCCTTTATCCATCTTTCACATATTTTTAGTTCCATTATTAGACTATCATACTTTCCCATGTTGTGGAAATTTTCTATCATCATCCTAGTGCCCAAGCCTAATAAGCCACCTGACTCAATAACCTCTTTTCGACCTATAAGTTTACTCCCTTTTTTCGCTAAAATTCTAGAGAAACTTATATTAAAACGTATCCTTCCATCTATTACTGAAAAATCCATCCTTCCTGATACACAATTCGGTTTTCGCTCTTCTCACTCTACCGTCCAACAGGTTCACAGAGTTGTGGACGCCATTTCTTATTCACTAGAGAAAAAACTATACTGTACAAGCGCATTTCTGGATATTGCTCAGGCCTTTGATAGGGTATGGCATGATGGCCTCCTGTATAAATTAAAAAAGTTTCTTCATCCTACATACTTTGCTATTATTAAGTCGTATCTCTCCGATCGTCACTTTCAAGTTCGTGTCGGTGATGAATTTTCTTCCATAGGAAATATATTAGCTGGTGTCCCGCAAGGTGGTATCCTCTCCCCTACCCTCTACAATATATTTGCCTCAGACCAACCAACGACACCTAATACACTAACTGCCGATTATGCAGACGATAAGGCAATCTTATCGATACACTCTGATCCCGTCATAGCTTCTCAAAATCTCCAATCTCACCTCAATCTCATGGAGAAGTGGTACACCAACTGGAGATTTAAAATAAGTCAAATCAAATCAGTTCATGCGACGTTCACCCTTAAACTCGCCCCTTGCCCTGATGTCTTTATTTATAATACTCTGATTCCCAGTACTTCGAATGTTAAATATCTTGGCTTGGCCATTGATAAAAGACTGACCTGGGCCCAGCATATTAAGTCCAAAAAAATTAATCTAAACTTACGCCTACGACTACTAAAAAACCTCATCCACAATAATAAATATACTCACATCAATACCAAATTACTAATCTATAAATCACTACTAAAGCCTGTTTGGACATATGGCCTACAGCTTTGGGGAAACGCAAAAAAAACTAACATAAACAAAATCCAAACATTTCAAAACATCGCACTTCGCAAATTAGTTAATGCCCCTCCCTATGTCTCTAACCACACTATACATAAAGACCTTAAAATGCCGTCAGTCTCTGAAGAAGCTAAAGCATATTATAAACGTTTCCATATCCGCACTTTAGCCCATTCCAATCCTCTTGTCAGAAATCTTGCCAATCCTACTATCCCTGGTAACCCGCCTAGACGGTTGAAACGGAAATGGTGTCGTGATCTATTGCTACCTAATATTAATATTAATATTAATTGAAAAAAAAAAAACACTGAAAATATAAAAAAAAAAATGTAAGGCAAATTGAAGTGTTACCAATGAGGCTGCTTTCCTCAAAATTGTTCACATATTATGTACAATTAATATTTTTAAGGATATGATGTATTTATTTTAAAATTATTTGTATATAAAATCTCATTCACATCTACCTATTGTGCCATGTGGTATAGATTGTAGATTGCATTTTAAAAAAAAAATAAAAATAAAAATAACTGAAGTTGCTAAAGATGAACACGACATGTACCTTTATTTAAATAAACAAAGACATGTAGGTTTACAAAAACTATTCATGTAAATATACTGTAAACATTAATGCGATCCACGCAAGTCATAAGTCGTCTATTTACTAATATTCACGTTTATAAGACAGAATTCTGAATTATAAAATATGTTAATTATATTCGTAGTACCCAAAATAATAATAACTCAGAATTTTTAATTTTATTTGAAAAAGTATTAAATAGGTTTTAAAAAGTTATTGATCATTTTAAATGTTTTTTTCTAATCAATATAAATGAAAATCTTTTAATTATTATTTGTCTCGTATGTCAGCACTTGTGTGTACAAAGAAATACGTTAGTTCCACTTCCATCGTAGATTATTATAATAGGTATACATTTACACTATTAAACAACTGGACATTGAGAAAAATAGTTTATGGATTTATGATCAAATAAAAAATACCCAAACCTGCATAGTGCCGTCTATTATAGATCATAGGAGCCTATATCTACTTTTCATTTTTTCGTGTTTAAAATAATGTAGATGTTTATTTCTAATTAAAAAAACCACATTAAATATAATATAATAAACATAACATACAATATATATTCTTACGTATATTTCGACAGCCTCATCACTACCACTAATGTAAATTTAAAAACATTTTTTTTTTTAATTTTACAGAATTTTAGTTAGATTAAGTATTTACTATCAAACAGATATTCAAAGATATCGAAGGCGAGCAAAGGGCCAAAGCTGTGTCGTCTTCTCTGTCTTTCAGTCAGACCAAGTCGGACATTGAACTATAGTGTGCGCCGTGCGGAGATGGCTACGTAACAATAGTAAGACGAAGCTGAATATCATTACAACCAGACATTCAGTTCGGCCACTTTGGCCACTATCGCGGACAACATTTAATGACGGAACCTGGCATTCTGACCTCGTCAAACATCAACCGTAGTTTAGAGTCTATGACTCATCCGACGACGGATCAGACCGGCTTTCCACTGAGCGGTATCCGACCGCTGTCCACTGGGAACGAGGCAGTCGTGTACACCATTGTAAGCCGGGTACATAACTTGGCGAACCAGGTTATACGTTGCGTGGTGCACCACCAGGTTCACTATGCGGGCGCCAATAGGTACACCGTGTTAAACAGAGGTAACCAGGATACACTAGGCGGTGCACCGTCTTGGTGTATACCTCGGTCGATTATACTTCCACAATGTGCGAGTCGATCAGTACCGTCGCCGCTAGGTGATAATTCGGTTACCGACCGGTATCTGATCGCTATCCACTATAAGTGTGCGGGCCGGGAGCATAAAATATTAATACGCGCGCCCGGACACCAATAACTCACCTTACACCACTAACACCTAATTCCTGGAATTATGGAGAACAAGCTGGATGTGTAATGGTGTAATAGCTCGAGCAGTAGTGGTCGGGATCGCCTAGCAATTACTGTCGGCTATGTAGTGCGTGTTGTGTAATTATGTGTAATTGTGTATAAATATGTGTATGTGTGTAGGTGTGTATACAATTAAACAAATAAGTAATAAAAAATGGTAACACGGTTTCTGATAGCTGAGTTGCTGTATAATACACAATAATAATAATAATACAAATATATAAAAATCACAGCAACACAGTAGGTATAAAAAATATAATATAAATAATAAATCAAGGCCCTTATGGCTACAACAGTATATAATATTGTGGCCCTTATGGCTCAACAGAAAAAGGGTATATATAAATGCCGGCCCTTATGGCCAAACAAATAACAATTTAATAAAATAATAAAAATTAAGGCTTAATTCACTGCAGCTATTAGAGCTACGTGAAAATATAAAAAGATTGGCCCTTCTGGCTCAACAGAATAGCAATAATATAAAAATAATAATAATGTTCGGCCCTTCTGACCAAACACAATATAAATATAAGAATGTTATGCGCCCTTCTGGCACATCAGAATATGATAATAGTTGCAACAAAAAAATATAATAAATAACAAAATAACTCACAGTGGTTTGTGGAGCGCAGACTGGCCAGCTGGTCCTATGCTACAATAATATAAAATAGGTACATGCACGACAATGATATAATTAACAACAATATGATATATGCTGCCTTTATGGCTTACAATGATGAAAATAATATGTGAACGATTCGGAAATAGGCCCTTCTGGCGCTGCAGATTATATATAAAAAATAAAGGTTATTTTACTTAGAGCACTGGTTACTAGTTGTTATAAAAATTGACAATAATAATTTGTACGTAGACACGGTCGGTACGACGTACGGGCAGAGACAGACATTTACGGCGGCCGTGCTAAGTAAATATCCGCGTAGACGGAGCGGCGGCACGATATCATTTAATCTACATATTATATAATTCACAAGACACATTCAACGATAATAATAATAAAACAATACAAATAGTGATATGTGAGTGTGTGTGTGTGTGTGTGTGTCCAGCTGTTCCCCGGTGACCGATGTCCTATATTCTTATTTTTCTTTAATTGGGTAGGTACTATGTTGCGTAATGCTTTTATGTTGCGGCGGCAACATTCTCCCCCCGTTGAAAGTCTTGGGTTTCAACCGGTACGATTTCCTTATCAGTCGGTAGCCTACATAGTTTGATAACTGGACGACGCATATGCGTCCCATTTGCTGTCCTTAGTGTGGCAACGCGTGCTACACCATCAGAACCAGGATGTAATTCAGTGACCAGGCCCAACTTCCACCTGGCTGGAGGCATACAATCATCCTTTATGATCACAACATCGCCCTTTGTTAGTGGTGCGCTCTTACTCGTCCACTTGCCACGAATTTGGATCTGTGGTAGATACTCTTTCGACCAACGCTTCCAAAAAGTTTGCATCAAGTTCTGCACAAGTTGCCATCTACGAAGGCCCTTGGGCTCTTCCTTGGATATGTCTGGCTCATCCGGTAACAGCATAGCCCCTCCAATTAAGAAGTGAGATGGGGTTAACACAGCCAAGTCGGAAGGGTCACTATTTAGAGGAGTCATCGGTCTCGAATTGAGACAAGCCTCGATTTGGCACAGCAGAGTTCGCATTTCTGTGTTCGTGAGTTTGTGATCAGATATCACTCTCTTCAGGTGGTATTTCATACTCTTCACGGCACTCTCCCATACACCGCCAAAATGCGGAGCAGAGGGTGGGTTGAAGTGCCACTCAATGCCTTCCTTTTCTAGGTCACCACTGGCTTTCTTCATCATTGCGACTAACTCCTTTTGAGTTCCAACAAAGTTTGTGCCGTTGTCACTGTATAGCTTTGCACATTTTCCTCTTCTCGCCATAAAACAACGCAATGTCGCCATAAACGACATACCTGAGAGATCGTCAGCCAATTCCAAATGGATGGCCTTTGTGGAAAAGCAAACAAATATTGCAATCCAAGCCTTCTTAGCAGCCACACGTCTCAAACCGCTCCGAATATATATAGGCCCCGCAAAATCTACGCCTGTTACAGTGAAAGGTCTGGTACACTGCACTCTATCTCTTGGGAGCGCTGCCATGATTGGTTGGTTGAAACGTGGCTGTGCCTTCGTGCATTTAACACAGCGCCATACCACTGACCTTGCGGTTACTCGGCCTAGCAGCGGCCAATATAGACGCCTGACTTCCGACAACAAGAGCTGAGGTCCTCCATGAAGAAGCTCCAGATGGTATTTTTCAAATATCATCCTGGTTACTTTATGAGCAGCAGGCAATACCACAGGATGTTTGTGTTCATCAGCCATATCTGAATTCTCGAGCCTTCCACCTACAAGTATTAAACCATCACGCAGGAAAGGGTTCAAGCTCCGCAGCTTGCTATTCCTTGGTACTTCGTGCCCCTTTTCTAGCGACAAGATCTCTTTGCCGAAGCACTCGGCTTGAACCATTCTTAGAATCGTTTTCCTCGCTTCGTTCAAGTCTGGTATTCTTAGGGATTGAGGGCCATTAATCATCTTACGCAGGTACCTCGTATATATCGTTAACCAAGCTACTCCTCGTAGCATATGATTCCAATCTGAGTAGTGTTTTAATATACTGTTCACTGGGTTGGTCACTGCAAGTACTAGTTTGACTTCACGCACTTCAGGCAGCTCTTCATCCACATGGTTTATCGGACTTCGGATCCAATCCTTTTCGTCCCTTTCTAACCAGGTAGGTCCATTCCACCACAACCTTGTCGCTAATAGCTCCCGTGGCCTTAAACCTCTTGAAGGGATATCCGCTGGGTTTTCCTGCGTGCCTATATGATTCCACTGCTTGACTTTTGTGACATCCAAGATTTGCGCTACTCGATTGGCAACATACGTTTTTAGCCGGCTGCTTTGGCTGTTCAACCATCCTAGGACTATGGTTGAATCCGTCCATAATTTGAACTCATGAATGTTGATTTGCCATGACTCAGCAACTCGTTGAGCCAGCTCAGCTAATAATAATGCACCGTTCAACTCAAGCCGTGGAATTGTGCTTCCCTTTAACGGAGCCACTCGTGTTTTTGCACATAGGAGCCTGGAATGCCACTTTCCGTCGCTGCTCTGGGAACGAATATAGATACAGGCCCCATACGCTTCCTCGGAGGCGTCACAAAACCCATGTACATCTATGATGTCGGTACGTCCGGGCATAGCCTTTCTGGGAATGGATATTTCTCGTAGTCGCTCAAGCTCATCATAGAATTGACTCCATCGTTGCTGAATGTCTATTGGGAGCCGTACATCCCAGTCTATCTTCATGGACCACAGCTGTTGTAGGAATATTTTTCCCTTGACTAAAACCGGTGACAGAAACCCGAGTGGGTCGAATATTCTGTTCAAGTCAGAGAGTATACCTCTTTTCGACAGTGCACCTGCGGTGGATCTTGCTGTGATGTCATATTGAAAATGGTCTGCGACTGGTTTCCACTGCAGCCCCAGTGACTTGACTGTGTCGTCATCTCCTATATTTAATACAAACAAGGGATCGTCAACAGGCTTGGACATGCTTCGCAGAACCAACTCGGAATTGGAACACCATTTCCTTAACGGCAACTTTGCTGAATCTAGCACTAAGCTAACATCTCTTTGTAATTGACAGCAATCATCTTCCGTATCAGCCCCCGTCATTAGATCGTCCATGTAAAAATCCTTGGTGATCACTTTTGCAGCTTTCGGGTATTCCTTCTGAACACTTTCTGCGAGTGCTATGAGACAATAGGTGGACAAGAATGAGGCAGGGGTCGTACCATACGTGACTGTAGTAAGCTGATATGAACGGAGTGATTCTTCGGGGCTGGATCTCCAGACAATTCTTTGTAGGTCCCAGTCTTCTCTTCCCACCTTAATTTGCCGAAACATTTTTTCTATATCCGAAGTTAAGACAAATTGATGCTTGCGGAAGCGGACGAGTATTGAAAATAAATCTTGCTGAACAGTTGGACCACATCTCAATACATCATTAAGTGATACACCAGATGCGCTCTTGGCCGAGGCATCGAAAACTACTCGGACCTTTGTTGTCAAACTTGACGCCTTTGTTACCGAATGGTGTGGTAGATAAAAGTGATTCTGAGTCTGAATCGAATCTTCCAACACTTCAACCATATGTCCCAGTTCAATATATTCGTTCATAAAACGTATGTACTCATCCTTTAGTAGCTTATCATTCTGCAATCTTTTCTCTACATTTAAGAACCGAGCGGTCGCCATAGGTAATGTTGCGCCTATTTCACTGATTGCCCGCTTGATGGGAAGTCGGACGACGAAACGTCCCTCTTCATCACGAGTCGTGTATTGCTTAAAATGTTGGACTGTTTCCTGCTCTTCTTGACTTCTGTTGTTCGCCTTCGATGTCCTTCCGTAGCTTGCATCCTCAATGCTACTGAGAACCTTCCAATCTTCCTCTATCGTTTGGCCCATTGAAATTGGTGTTGGTGAATGATGGTTAGAAAGTTCTCCTGTCACAAGCCATCCGAAGTTGCTCTCATATAGGGTTACTGAGCCTATGTTAAGTGGTATTTTTCTTGTTCCCAAAACATCGAAGAACGAACCACCTCCAATAAGCAGATCAATACCTTGAGGGTGGTGGAAGTCCGGGTCAGCTAGACATGTAGACACAAACTCTGGTATACCCCATCCATCTGCCGGCTCTGGGCAAGACGCTAACTCCCCTACGATATTAGGCAGTACATAGCAAGAAATCGTAATACTGAATTCACTCGTTCTTGATTCAATTTTCAATTCACTACACGACCTTGCTCTTAAGCGATTATCTCCAATACCACTTATTGGCAATGAAGACTTCTTGCATGATAGCTGTAGTAGGTTTGCGTATCTTTTTGAAACAAAGTTGACCTGGGAGCCGCTATCCAAAATGGCCCTGCACTGGCGATGTCCACCATATTTATCTTGCACCATGACTAAAGCTGTTGCGAGAAACACATGTGCATTTCCCATGGTAATTTCTGCTGGCACTGGCGCTGATACTAGGATTCCGGAAATAGCCGGTGTTTGACCCTTATCCGGTTGTCCCCCTTGTTGCAGCTCTTTCTCTTCTGTTTTTTCCTTCCTTTCAAAGTGCAATAATGAATGATGGTTGCGGTTACACGTTCGACACCTGTAAGTGGATCTACAGGTATTTGCCATATGCCCCGGAGACAAACAATTGAAACATATTCCCTTCCCCTGTACAAATTCTAGGCGTGCATTTAGCGGGACTGCCTTGAACTCCTCACAGCTATATAGTTTATGCGGGTTAGTACAGTATTGACAGGAGGCTGTATCAGCAGATGCTACTAAAGCTCGCTTCGCTTCGGTTGAGGAGTGTTTGACACTGGTTCTCTTTGCTGGTTCCCCTCCCACATTAGTTTTTATATCTCTTTTTAGTCCAGAAGCTGCTTGTGAAGACTCAAAGGCTACACACCGACTAGATAAGAAATTCTCCAGATCACAGTACTTGGGAAGTTGAGTGTTTTGCTGCCTTAGTTGCCAGCCATGACTAGTGGCAGCATCCAAGCGGCTGACGATTATAGTCACTAGCCACGCATCCCAATGCTCCGTTGGCTGATTTAGCACTCTCAGTGCTGCAACATGGGCACTAACATGAGCATGTAATGCTTGCAGATCTTTAGCTGTCGGCTGTTCTACATATGGTGATTCCAGAAGGGAGCGAATGTGTGATTGAATGACAAGACTGCGATTGTCATACCGTTGTTTCAGACGTTCAATTGCAACTTCATAGTTCGCATCTGTCATTGGAATTGACTTGATGAGGTCTAACGCAGGGCCACTGATGCTTGACCGGAGATAGTAGAATTTTTGGGCTGGCGAAAATCCACCATCGTCGTGTATCATAGCACGGAAACAATCGAAAAAGGACTCCCAATCCTGGATATCGCCGTCAAATGTTGGTAACGTAATGGTGGGTAATTGAGCACGGCTGTGACCTGCCGACATATTAAAGGTTGAGTTGTGGCAACTGCTGTTGACACTCTTCTTAGCATTAACTATTTCTTGAATATTCGAACGAACATTGAAATAGTCAGATTCAAACTTATCGCGTTCTTCTTCTTCCTTGTCCAAATCATCGACAACAATTAATTCAAGTTGAGTTTGTATGTCGTCAAATTTTTGGTTTAGACGCGGCAGCTCTTCTTGGCGGAATTCTAACAGTGATATCGCATCAATTGATGGGTCGAATCTCTCAACAAAGTTTTTCATTCGTGTTAGAGCCGCTTTAATGATACCACGTTTTTTTTTGAGGTCCTTCACCTGGCCTAACATAACATCATCTAACCCCATGATTGCGATAAATAATTAACTTCAACGATGTTTATATTTAATAATTGAGACTAATGTGATTTCAATCTGACTAATAGACAAATTAATTACAAACAAAACCTATCTCAGCTGTCAAATTCACAAATAATAAAACACAACAATATAAATAGAAAAAATCACGTCGAGGTCACCAAAATGTGCGGGCCGGGAGCATAAAATATTAATACGCGCGCCCGGACACCAATAACTCACCTTACACCACTAACACCTAATTCCTGGAATTATGGAGAACAAGCTGGATGTGTAATGGTGTAATAGCTCGAGCAGTAGTGGTCGGGATCGCCTAGCAATTACTGTCGGCTATGTAGTGCGTGTTGTGTAATTATGTGTAATTGTGTATAAATATGTGTATGTGTGTAGGTGTGTATACAATTAAACAAATAAGTAATAAAAAATGGTAACACGGTTTCTGATAGCTGAGTTGCTGTATAATACACAATAATAATAATAATACAAATATATAAAAATCACAGCAACACAGTAGGTATAAAAAATATAATATAAATAATAAATCAAGGCCCTTATGGCTACAACGGTATCCGGCCAAAATAGCGAAACAATTACCGCGAATGTAAAAATCGCGAATTGATAATAGCGAAAATAAAAATAGCGAATTGTAAAAAAAAGCGAAAATACATAATAGCGAAAATCAAATATATTTATTACAATAAAAAATAGATAAAAATAGTTTATAAATGAGATTAAATTACATTCATTATAATTATAATATCGTTAAGTTCTAATAATAAGTATTTATAGTATTAATAATAATAATTTTAAATAAAATAGGTAATTATATTCTTCCGGGGGCTGGAGGAGAAGTACTGGCACCATAGTTCCTCCTACAGTCCTTGATACCACAATAAAAAAAAAAAAAAAAAAAGGTAATTATATTCAATTTAAATATAATTACTATGCAACAACCAGTCAACTCCATTTTTGAGCGAAATCGTTTTATTCATTGATATGATAAAGAATAAAATTATTCACAAATGGGTGCAACAAACGTACTTCTCCGTTCATTATTAAATTAAATATGAGTAAAAACGGAGTTGTCTGATTGTGAATTTAAGCGCAACAAATAGATAACTCCGGAGTTGTCTGGTTGTTACATTTTGTTACATTCTTTACATACTACACAAGGATATTCTAACTAAATAAACTTAGTATTTTTAATTGATTTTTGAACTTAGAAACTTTCAAAAAACATGATATATTTTGGACAACAACCAGACAACGTCCGTGGTTACGTAGTGGGTATGTATTAATTGCGCCAGAAATTACAGGTAAAAATAAGTTTTATCAAGTATTTAAATTTTAGTTTTATTATATGTTTTATAGTATTTGAAAAAGAAATTATAAAAATCTGCAGTTTCGCTATTATGCATAATCGCTTTTTTAAAAAATCGCTATTTTTATTTTCGCTATTATCAATTCGCGATTTTTACATTCGCGGTTAATTGTTTCGCTATTTTGGCCTAGACCCGGCTACAACAGTATATAATATTGTGGCCCTTATGGCTCAACAGAAAAAGGGTATATATAAATGCCGGCCCTTATGGCCAAACAAATAACAATTTAATAAAATAATAAAAATTAAGGCTTAATTCACTGCAGCTATTAGAGCTACGTGAAAATATAAAAAGATTGGCCCTTCTGGCTCAACAGAATAGCAATAATATAAAAATAATAATAATGTTCGGCCCTTCTGACCAAACACAATATAAATATAAGAATGTTATGCGCCCTTCTGGCACATCAGAATATGATAATAGTTGCAACAAAAAAATATAATAAATAACAAAATAACTCACAGTGGTTTGTGGAGCGCAGACTGGCCAGCTGGTCCTATGCTACAATAATATAAAATAGGTACATGCACGACAATGATATAATTAACAACAATATGATATATGCTGCCTTTATGGCTTACAATGATGAAAATAATATGTGAACGATTCGGAAATAGGCCCTTCTGGCGCTGCAGATTATATATAAAAAATAAAGGTTATTTTACTTAGAGCACTGGTTACTAGTTGTTATAAAAATTGACAATAATAATTTGTACGTAGACACGGTCGGTACGACGTACGGGCAGAGACAGACATTTACGGCGGCCGTGCTAAGTAAATATCCGCGTAGACGGAGCGGCGGCACGATATCATTTAATCTACATATTATATAATTCACAAGACACATTCAACGATAATAATAATAAAACAATACAAATAGTGATATGTGAGTGTGTGTGTGTGTGTGTGTGTCCAGCTGTTCCCCGGTGACCGATGTCCTATATTCTTATTTTTCTTTAATTGGGTAGGTACTATGTTGCGTAATGCTTTTATGTTGCGGCGGCAACAATAAGTGCGAGGCAATCGTGTATACCATTGTATACCGGGTACATAACTATATGGTGAACCAGGTTTTACATTGCGTGTTGCACCACCAGGTTAACATTGTGGGCGCCAAGGTACTCCGTGTTAAACAGAGGTACACCAGGATAATACACTACACGGTGCACCGTTGTGGTATGTATATCTTGGTAGCACGATTATACCGCCCCTGTGCGAGTCGCTCGGTACCGTCGCCGTTTGGTGATAATTCGGTGGGTAGTCCATCTGAAACGTCTTCGTATGAGTCAATAGACTCTCCTGACACGTGTTGATGCTTAGACGTCAGAGTAACCGTTCCCGCCGCGATGGTAGCTAAAGTCGCCTGGCCCGTGGCTGTTATACTAATTGTAGTCCGCTTCGTCTTAGGTCCAATGACAATAGAAGATTCTCATTTCAAACCAATGACTTAAAAACATATTTGGCGAAGTAACAAACGAAACCAGCCGTATGTATACAAATGTGTAAATGTGTGAGTACCTACACTATCTTAGTACCTTATATAGGTTCTTGGTCACTTTGTACGGTTAAGCATTAAAAGTGCGAAACTCGGACATTTTGTACTGTCAGGTAAAAGGGTACATTTAAGAACGCGGACACTTCGTACGGTCGAGTGATAATTTTTATTTTAATTTTTAGAACGCAGACACTTTGTATTATTATATACATAAAGTATATAATATTATTATAAATATAAGCTATATACCTAATATTAGTAGTATAATATATAATAGAAATTATTAAAATAGAAATTTAAAAATAAAAACTAAATTGTTATAAAATATTGTTCATTTTGATTATTATTAATGAACAATATTTTATAACAACTTAGTTTTTATTTTTAAATTTTCTAATCATTGATTATACATTTTAATTGTATTATATTATCAAAAGTTATGTTTAAGTAAAATAAAAATGTGTACAATATAAATATGCAAAATGACAAATAAAATATAATACTGAAAAAATCTTTAAAAACTTCATGTATAGTATAATATTGAAATATCTCAAAACCACAAGTCTTTATATTTCATATATTTACAATAAACACCTTATGTATATAAGAATACAAAGTTCCCGCATTCTGTAATTTAAAGTTTTACCGGACCGTACTAAGTGTCCGCGTTCTGCAATATACCTTTTTACCCGACAGTACAAAGTGTCCGCGTTATGCATTTGAAACAATGGACAATACAAAGTGACCATTTACCCCTTATATAATATGACCATTGTTTTGAAAATGTGTGGGAAAAGACTCGAGTCGTACGTGTCACGGTACTAGTAAGTAAGTAAGTACCGAGTAGGCTGTAGGCATACGTACTTTACAAACATAATATAATCATTTAAATAAAATCAATGTATATTAATACATGTTAATTTTCAGATCAATTTTCCACAATTTTTCTTATTTTGTTATCATGCTTTTTGTATATTTTACGGCGTGGTTTACTTGATTCTGTCGATAAACGTTTTTCCAACCGTATAAAGCTGCTCAGCTAAACACCCAGCTAGAGTTTAGTAACGAAAGTCCTACTTAATCAACAGATAAGGACTATACCATTTTTCTATTAATAGCATAGTATGTACATGTAGTAAATACCTAGAAAATATAAATTAGTATGCTACTAGACTATCGTATACTAGACAACTCGTCTATGCTCAAATTGTATCTATGTGCAATAAAATATAAAATGTCAATCATGTCTTGTGTTAAGACTAAGTACATTGTAATTTGTAATAACTAATAACTAACCATAAAAAGTAGTTAGTGTAAAATTGTGGAAAAAACTCAAAAAATAAATTACAAAAAAAATGGAAAATCAATTAATGTAGGAAAACGTTTATACCCTTAACATTTATACTTAAAGTAAAAATACAATTTTTTTTAATAATATAGTTAAAAATGCACATTTGTTGCCGAGATAAATTTATTTGTATTTTGGATTTCCTATATTATGTTTAATGGTATAATATTAAAATGTGTAAATGGTAATACAGTTTAAATACAACTATTAATTCTAAATATACAATAACTTATAACTATATAATATCAAAGGATATATCTGATAAGAAATTAATATGATAAATTATAAAATTTTTATGAACATATACATCACTAAACTTACTAGCCCTGGCTACAATGTAAGGCTATTATACCTACTATTAGTATTAATTCTTATCTTGAATAGGCTACAAACATAATAATATAAAATTTTATAAATAATTATTATTTATTTATATTTTATATTAAATAATATGCTGGCCAATGTCTGTTATTAATTTCCTTATAATCGATAAAAGAAAATTGTTTATTTCTTGTTAATGTTTATATTTTAATTTCGTTAAAAAAAACATTTAAATTATATACGTAACAGTTTTAACTTTCATGCGAATAATATTAAATTTTTCCGATTGCCGTTTTAATTTGTAATTTGTTTAAGTTTTCCAAAATTATTCTTAACTTTCCTTACTTTCTTTATGTTTGTTGAAAATGAATTGTTCTTTTTATTTTCAATATTTAAATATTTAGATACATATAGGTGCACACATCCACAATGAAATAATGCAATTTTAAATGAACAAAAGCTATTATTTATCAGAACATGGATCCAAAATAGTATTGTACGTACCTTTGATGTTTCATAGCTATTGGGAAATATGGAAAAGTTAATGAGTAAACGTGATAGTAAGATATTATTTAAACTCAGCCAATTTAAATTTGGTACCCATAAACAGTATAAACCAAGTAAGTAATACAATTTTCTGTATTTTGTAAATACATGTATAATATTATATTTGTTTAGTATTTTTTTGTAGTAGCATATAAAATAATATATAAGTAGGCAGGTGCTATAGATTTACACTTATCAGAGTATACTTACAAGTATAGCACCTAAATAGTTTTTTTTTTCTAAGCCTCCGGACCCTCCTTCCAGAAACTAATCCCCGATAGCTGGCTTAGAAGATAACCTGTGAAAATGACGAATAATACAGCGACCCGAGGTTTTCGGCGATTTGGTTTTAGATGAGAACGAAAATAATTGTCCAAGGTGCATCGTCCAAATTATTCGTAATGAGTAATTTAATTATTGTATTTAATTTTCATATTGTCTTCATCTCCCTGTCAAACACATCACCGACTATTGAAGGCTGGTCTCACTCACTTATTATTATCTGACTTTTTAAGGGAATTTTTTATTATTATTTCAAATATTATGTTGTTGTGTTTATAATTTTTTTATAATAATATTATGTATCGGTGTTAAAATTAGTTGAACACTGGGAATCGTATTTTTAATTTCTTCTTTGAGTGAGCCAAAATTATTTATTGCATTATTGGTATTGTATAGGCGCTAATCTCTGTGTACTTTTTTTTATTAATATTATTTTATGTTGCACTCAAATCACCGCTAATATAATACACATCTACTTTATCCATATTTAGTATCATGGGTGCAAAACGCCACTGTCTACATTGTAGTTTTGTATAACGTGTACCCCTCAATATTATCGTAGACTCGAAAACGCTCTCATTACCTATAACTTCAACTTAATAATAACGCTGCAGCACCTCAAATAGCTGTCTAATTATTCTCAATATAATATTATATCATTAGCAATTATTTATTATTACTTTAATATTATAATATATTATAGGGCCAGAACGCTATTGTATTTATTTTTCAATCGTTATTTACGTATTTTATTGATTGTTTGCCCAAAAAAGACTATACTTAGGTCAGTGCCGCAACTACACCAATTTGGGCCCGTGTGTAAATAAAACGAATGAAAAATTTATCTATTGACTATTGTAAAATTAATTTTTCCAAATTTGAAAACATACTTTGGAATTTTGAGTTTGTACTCATACAAAATAAGGTAATTAAAACACGTAGGTACCTATTAGTACCTTTGTATTTACAAAAAAATAAATGTAATAATTTGTAGACTTTTTTATTCATTTTAAAATATTTAAGGGGTATGCATACCGACCGTTTCTAAGGAGTTCGGTATAGGCAATTTTCTAATGGTTTGCATGCGGGTCGTGTAAATGTGTGCGTAGTAAGTGATTATTAGTGTGGGTGACTGTGAATGAAATAAATAGTGGAGCACACCCGCACGTGCACGCACATGTCATTAGCGGAACATTTTACACTCTAATTTGTAATTATTACAAATGTGAATTTTAGTGAAACACTGAAACTTAGTTTCGTATTTCCAATAATATAGCTTACTGAGTGACATTACAGTATGAACACCTATTATACAAATTGAAGAGAAGGAGTTTATCTAGGATTGTATAGGAGTCGATTTTCGATATTTTATTTTCAATGTCCAATATTTAACTCTAAAACGTATGATATTTTACTTTTTGAATTTGAATTATTGAGTTTAGTAATTACAAATATTAAAATTTGACTTCTATACAGGCACAGATTAACTTCTCTTCTACAATATTGATAATAGGTGTTTTTCTCTCAAACCACTTAATAAACCATATTATTGGAAATACAAAAGTACATTTTTATAGATTTTTTCAATACTATTCATACCCCTTAATATAAATAATTATCAAATTAAAAAAAATTGAACATACCATCATAGCCGCACATTTTTTGGGGGGACTCAGCCCCCTCCCCATTAGTACCACAGAATATAAAAATTAGTACTAATTACTAGATTTTGAACTGGGGGGGACTTGACCGACATTTGGATAGACTAAGTCCCCCCCAAGCCCTCCCCCTATTTGGGCCAATGCATACCATACAGTAACAGTCAATTAGAAACTCAAAAATAAATACGGTACTCACTTTCAAAAATTCATTTTTCTTGCCGTTTGTTTACAAAATTGTCAATTATATTTTCTATGTGAATATCATTTGTTTGTTGTCTTTCAATATTGAGCAAAGCTATACTTGAAAGTCTTATTTTTAATCTTAGTTTAATCTATATTTTTAGTCTTATTTTCTATTTTTAATTTCGGTTATACAGGCCGCAAAAGAAACGTTGATGTATGATAATGTTGTGTACAAAACAAAACCTATCTATTGTTCAATCTTGTTCAATCTTTATTAATAACAAAATGGTTTTATTTTTTTCTTTCAATATATTTTTAAATTTTTATCATTGGGCCCCCAATTATGAGTTTGGGGCCCCGGGCCCGTGAGTAGTAGGAAAAGGCCGGTACTGGTGACCCCCCGCTTCACCACCCCCCCGCCTATACTGCGCCAGTCTGCGCCACCCCCGCCACCCTCCCCCCGCCTATACTGCGCCAGTCTGCGCCACCCCCGCCACCCTCCCCCCGCCTATACTGCGCCAGTCTGCGCCACCCCCGCCACCCTCCCCCCGCCTATACTGCGCCAGTCTGCGCCACCCCCGCCACCCTCCCCCCGCCTATACTGCACCAGTCTGCGCCACCCCCGCCACCCTCCCCCCGCCTATACTGCGCCAGTCTGCGCTCCCCCCACCACCCTCCCCCCGCCTATACTGCGCCAGTCTGCGCCAGGCTGCCCTACCCCCGCCACCCTCCCCCCGCCTATACTGCGCCAGTCTGCGCTCCCCCCGCCACCCTCCCCCCTCCACCCCCGCCCGTCCCGCACCGGAACTACGTAATCCGGCTCCTCCCGCGTCATCGCGGGCCCCCGCGGTATATATATATATATATATTGCGCCACTCCGCCAATCCCCCGCCCGTCCCGCACCGGAACTACGTAATCCGGCTCCTCCCGCGTCATCGCGGGCCCCCGCGGTATATATATATATATATATATATATATATATATATATATATATATATATATAGTAAATACTCCGAACATGCTATAGTATATACCTATATATACCTATATATACTATATACCTTCTATGTACATACTATGCACATACCTATATACTATGTACATACTACATACTATATACATACTATGTATATACTATGCACGCACCTATATACTATCTACATTGTACATACTACATACTATATATATATATATATATATATATACTCTAAACATAGCCTAGTATAGCAGTATATTAGTATATATGAAAGAATCACCCCTCCCCATATATTTCACGACATATTCACGCTTACCGTGGTTGATCTATTAACTAAGATAATTATTATTTTTAATTCGCATGCCAAAATATATGATAATCGTGGATCATACCAGGTGCAGCTGTTCGATGTCCACCAAGTGTGTTTCATTATATTGTTTTTCAAAGTTAAATTAAATTTAATAAATAATAATAATAATAATGACGGAACGTGACGTTCAACTGCGACTAGACGGAGATATGTCGCTCGCCGAGTTAATCGATACCAGCGATTTCGTCATAGACTTTATCAGTCGCAAGACTATCAGCATCGGACTCGACCCGTCTATGGATTTCAACGTATCTATCAGGATAGTCACGCCGTCGCGGTTCGTATGTATAACAACCGATTTTTTACGGCGCCTTTACTCGTTGATGGGACATATTCTATCGATTATAACCGATCCGCCGGTTAAAAGCCTCGAGAAACTGCTACTCCGGGATGAGACGATTGCACTGTGCAAAATTAGTTATCGCGGTAATAATATGCTTGTAATCGAATCCCACCGCCAGAAAGGACGCCGTGTATTATTGAGCAGACGAAATCTGTTAAAGCTCCAAGACATGCAGTGGATTATCAACGAGGTTATCGCCCAAAAATCTAACATTATACGTCACATGGTGATGGGACAAACTGATCTTATGGCCGCATATTTATACGCAAATGTACCCGCAGAAAAATCCTCGTCAGTTGAAGAAATTACAGCGATCATATGCAATATCCACAGCGATTTATCGACACTGAATATCGTCCCGAAAAATGAATACTGTTTCGCGAACCAGATCAAATTGTTTGCGCGCAAACAACTCGCCGAGTGTTGGCACAAGAAAATGCGCGAAGACGGTACAGCTGACTATCTGATCGACGCCACCGCGGCCGCCGCAGCCACCGCTGACGTCATCGAATGGGTAATATATTATTATATTATATTATGCTATATTATAAATTAAAATATGTCGTACGTTATTTTTGCAGCCGATCAGACTCGAAGAAATTGACGGGTCAGCGATGTTTTCTTATACAAACTATTGATGTGCTGTTGTCCACACCGAATTCCACACGATTCATTCAACCGCTGGCGCCAGGGATATAGGAAATATAGTCGACTAGACATAATATAATATATATATATATGTATACGTTGTTATATTGTCACACAACGTCGCATTCATATTATTGCACGTTGCTTGTATTATTGTAAAATAAGATTTCTATACCTATAACTATTAACTATATACATACATACATACTCTGTCAAAATCACTGTATAATATATTATTATTATATTATATAGAAAAAACAAAACGCGTTATATTTATTATTATTATTATTTATTCCACAAACATTATTAATACGGATATCAGATATCGTACGATACATATATTATATATTATATATTATAATTATTATTATTATTATTATAATTCAATCATAAAATAATAGTAAACATTTTAAGAAAAAACATAAATACAATATATACATATATATAGGTACATGAATTATATTTTTCTCACTTCGCCCGTAAATGGATTATATTGAACAATGCGATCGTGTATGACTAGACAGTAGGCGGACGTATGGGCTGGGAAATTATTAGCAGCCTCTATCTCAATACGTAAATCGATACTTGAAGTCTTGGCGTCATCGTTTTGACGCGAACAATCTATGCAGATAAATGGACCCAACTCTTTATACTGTTCCCGCGTGAGACACGGTTGGGCGTTAAATCGCTCATAATAATGTTTCTGAAAATCGACGTAATTCTGATAGAACATGGTGAACAGATTTTTATCGAAACTTTCGTTGAAATCTTCATAAGGGTATTCCACTGAGTTTATATATGCTTTAACGTTTGTCAGTGAGCACGCATCGTAATCAACGTTATAACCGTCTGACACGGTACCGGGTGCATTCGTGAGAAAAGCTATTATTAAAAACCTAGGCCTCTCCACCTGTGAGCATGTTTTCACCATCCAAGAGTGTTTGCTCGTCTGAGGTAAGTTGGGGTATTCACACAACTCCCAGTTCCTGAACGCGCAATTTAGCATTTTTTTGCTATCAATGATTTTCAACAGTTTCAATCTCTCTCGATCGTCGACTTTAATAACAGGTATTTTCCACGACACTCGCGTCAGCTGTACTTTAACTTTTTTCACCATAGTCTTAAATGACGTGCTAGAAGTTTCCTCCCCCGCAACGGCAGTGAAATGTAACGAACTCAAATCTGACATTGATCTATTCAAAATCAACTGTTGGCTACAATTCACCAGTATTCGCTTGTAGTCCTCACAAAAACCAAAAACATGCTTTAACGGTATACATCCGCTGAACGAACCGTCTTTAACGAAATTAGCATTTTTGCTAGTGATATCCCAAGCAGCGTTTTGCATGATATTTGCGTCGGTAGGTGAATACGAACAATAGCCCTTCATCGCACTGGTTATGCCGGGTTTTTTAACCCGTTGTACTTCGATAGAGTTTATCTCGTATTTCATCTCGTTGAATAAATTCGTTAACCCATTGTGGGCTAAGCTTATTACTGTCTTCATTTCAACGGGCTGCGTTATTTTACCCTCGATATAGATATAACTTTCGCTCGGTAGCGTATGTGCGTCCCGATTTTGAATTGCGATACGGATTTCGTCCCCATTATCCAACGCGCTCGCGGAAAATGGTAGGAAAGAATGTACAAACATTTGTCGAATAGGTGATTCGTTTACATACGCGCCACTCACGTCTAGGAACGATTTGTCCATAGTGTTTATGTATAATATAAAGTAACAGATAAAAAATTACTTCTTGTTTGCGATCAAACGTAAAAAATTACGATTATCGAGCGTCAGCGTTTTGTTTTTTTTTTTATTATTACGATTAACTTTTTTACGAACAGCTGTGACGTGTTGTAGTCCGTGCCTGTCGGTGGTCACCGGTTTAATGCGTGCCTCACTATTGTTCGTAGCATAATATCTACCGTCATTAAATTTCAAACCCATTTTTTATAAGCAGTCTGATGTTTACAGCTTCGCCGCCAGTCTGTTCCGCGGCATCTACTACACACCATCCGCCTTCTATATTAACATCTATTTTCTTTCCGACTTACACAGTTTATTTTGAAGTGTTTAATAAAATGGATTTTGTATTAATGTTTTTCTCGTTTTTAACGACCATCCTGAACAATCGTGTGGAAATAAGGTACAATGTTTAGTATTATATTATCATAATAAAATAATAATTAATTTTTAAAAAATTAATTATTATTATTATTTAGCAAATCTCATCGTGAAGATGAGGATGAAGATACCGACCATCCCTTCCCCAATGAACTGATGCAAATTGGGAACGGGTCCGACGGAGAAGAAGAAGAAGAAAATCAGTAATTATATTTATCATATTAGAATATGTTTTCATAAATATGTTTATTTATTTATTTATTTATTTATTTATTTTTAATAGAGAAGACGGGCTTTGGGACACGATACTTTTGATGGAGCTCGACTTAGCCTACTACTCGCTGATAAATTGGGGAAATCGCAATACTTTGGTGACAGAATTATGGGTCAAAATAATGTGTCATTTCGAATATTGGAATTTGGAACAGACAGTAGCGCTGCTACTGTTCCGCGGGTCTAATTATATCGAGTACGTAGATTGTGATATCGAAGGTGATACAGGACAAATTTTAAGAGCGGAAAATGTTGTAAGTACTAAAATCGTTATTTCTCTTATATTATTTTAAAACAAATATAAATGCTTAGGCGTACTTGGGTGCATCATCGACGCCGAGGGAGGTCAGAGACGTGGTGATGGCGCATTCGCAGGCTGAAGTCTTACTTCAGCTTAAATTTGAACACGCTTTTTTGTCACGAGATGAAGATGAAATAGAGGAATTTCATATAAAAATTAACATGATAGCCTCGGTATGGGAAATGCCCCACAATGTATCATATGATGTTTTCAGTAAATTATTTAGCGCATAACTCCTATATATTTTTTTATTGTGTTACGGGTTTTATTACTCGTTCACACTAGAACCTTGCATTCTTGACAGACCTTTTAAAAATAATTCACAGAATAATATAATTTCCGTTTCTGTATACATGACATTACAGTATATTACTGTATAAACTCTAAATAGTCATAATATTATAATGGTGTAAGATTATTGTGTTTTTTCACCCAAATAAGGTGTATCCGCCCGCAAGCGGGGTATTTTGCGGTATTGTTTGGTTGCGCTCAGACCCACGTTCGAGCGCGAACAATACAATACATCTTGTCTTGCCGCACGTCGCACAAGACCAACACGCTTCAAGTGCTTCAACCTTAATATATATATATTATAATATATACACACACACACAAAATAAACAATATAATATGTATAATACTGGGACATAATGTAATACTCGCGTTATTATTGTAATGACGAAGTACATTGTACATGAATAATACTATCGACGAATATAATATAATATAATTCTATTTTTATTTAGAAAGTGAAAATGAGGTTATAATAATTATTATTTTTACCTCGTTTTTATCTCTAACATGGTTAAATAATATAACTTTAGAAGAACATACTCATATATTGGTGGAGAGATTTTCTATAGTTTATTCAAAATAAGTACAGATTATTTATATTATTTTATATTTACAATACATCTTATTTACAGCATAGGAATTTACGACATGGTTTATTTGCAATATATTTTCAATTAGTCTAAAAAACATTTATAGTATCAAATATTTGATCGTTTACTTCTAATAAACTGAGAGACACAGTTTATTCACAATATATTTTACAATTCATCTAGAAAACATTTATAGCATCAAATATTTGATCGTTTACTTCCATTAAACTGAGATCAGACCCTATAATCTCATAGATTTTGCCTAGCTCTTGTTCTCCTATCCATATCTGCAAACGACGTCCGCAAACTTCACACGTCTTAAAATCTTTTAATAAATCTAACAACATTTTTTTATCTTTTACTAACACATTATTCTTTTTATTACGAGAACTCAACTGCATTTTATTTATATTTGTACGACTGAAAACTGTTCTACAACGATAATTACTACTATTACAGAAGTATATATCTATAGGGCTGTCATTAATCGAGCTTCCTGCCACGAGGTATTCCACATTTAAATAGCTGGTGAAAATGTAATCTTCCTCTTTATTCAATATGGCTGGTATATTATAACCGAAATTTAATATGTATACCATCTCGACATATGTATAACAAAAATAATTGGCTCTTATTACATCAAATTCACAAACTGTATTAGATATCCTTAAATCTATTAAAATAGGATTATATTTAATTTTTCTTATAATTCTATCATTCCGGGTAGTATAATTCTCCGTACAACCAGTACCCTCAACCCAATGTATTTTTTCTTGTTCCAAATTAATCGAAGTATAAATATAAAACCATGTCATAATATCAGACTTAAAAATAATTTTATCTGCATAATAGTTCACATATTCCCATAGGAATCCATCTAATAAGTTATTAAGAAATAGAAACGTTTCACCTAATTCGTAATTACTAGTTGTGAAAACCGGTGAAAATGTTTCCGATCGCATATCTTGGTCGTCGTCGTCGTCATCGTCGGTAGATGTTGGCAGCTCGCTAGTCTCATCATAGGGAGTCGTGGACTGTTCAACAGCTTCATCGTAGTCAATGTCAGCCCCGTCTTCGCCCGTGTTTTCCAGGTCCAAGTCATCGATTGTGTTTTCATAGTCTTCAACTGCTCGCCTCCTGACCCTAGAATGTGAATGATTAAATAGAAATAATAAAATAATAATAAAAATTTAAAAAATAATATAAAGTCTATACTCACAGTTCTATACCGTATATATTTATTAAATCATCCGTATTTAGCAAAGGTTCGGATACTCGACGTGTGCTCTTCGATGTAGGTAATGCAAACATTAATAAAGATATAAATGATATTATCGAAATCATTTTATTTTGTCGAAAACAATAATATTTATCTCCGTGAATAAAAATGTTAAAGACTGCGAGAATGAATGATAGAGTTTAGGATGAGTGTTTATTTGAACCGCGTACTATGTACATATAATTGAATTTTTACACTACTCAGATGGTTTCAAAATAATATGGTTCACCCTTCCATTGAACTTGGCCAATGCGATAGACACCGCCTAGCCATACAACGAGGACGACCCGCTTCGACCGTAATATATACACGACACACATGTTATATGTATATAATATATATTATATACCTATTATATGTGGACATCAATATATTAAGAGATGGTAAATGTAACGCATTACAATATAATATGTATTTAATATGTGCTATCTGTTAGCGCGACCTATATGCTATTCATTTTACCCTGTATATATCAGAATTGTACAATCTGTATGTCGAGACTCGCATATGGGATATACAACATATGTATAACATTTGTCAATATTGTAATACTTATATTATTATTATTATTATTTATAAAGGCTAAACGTTGTTACAATAAGTGTATGTTATATTATATAATCGTGAAACGAATTTTATTACACATATATTCGTGGCTGTGTATTTTAACTGCCTGCAAGGGTTCTACGTCCACCAGACCTCGCCGCCGTTCGTGCATACCATAACACTCCTTTTAAATATAATTTAAGAGTAAATATAATTTTGACTCGTTATATGCAATATTATATTCTCTAAATATCTGTATTCATATTATGAGCGTGGATACAGAGTTTTTCACACAAATAGGACGCATCTGGCTGCACATAGAAGGGATGTGAGCCACGTTGCTACCACGCGTCGTGACGGGCCGACGCTCGGACTTTGTCAAGACAATACATTTCGATTAGCTGTAAGACGCGCAGGAGCCGATCAAGGGTTCATGTGCATATCAATCGGTGTATTTGCTCAATATTACACACAAAATAGTTCACCGGTCGTTTAAAACATGACCATTCGGTTCCTGCGCGTAAAGACCTCCGACACACGTGTTTTGGTCAAAATAACTCGATACAACGTGTAGGAGTCGTCAACCCTTATTTCGTCTGTAATCTACACATGTATCTACATCAATCGGTGTACCCGCTCAATATTGTGCACGGCGAACGGTGTAGGTGGGGGTGGACGTCGATGGCGATGGACACTTGTCCGCTGTCCACTCAATATTGAATCAGTCCTATTTTCTCGCCCGCTCAAAACAGACCTCTCCAGATATCATCACTCGACAGTTCAAAACATAAATATTGCAACACCTCCGTACGAATAAAGTGAGTTTTATTTTATTATTATTATATGAAGACGTATTACACGAGACTAATGTCTTGTTAAAGTCTAATGTCAGTGGAGAATTGTTATATCTTATATAAAATTAACAGACGATATTTTTTTTAGTTCTGAATTCATCATCATTCAACCATATCAAGACGACTTCATCACACGACTCTACACACACACACACACGTCGTCTAATTAAAAATGTGAGTTAATTCAATTGATTTAAATAATTTACTTTTTTTCTAACGTTTATTTTTTTCTGTTCGCAGTTAACTATGGATGTTTTAAATTCGCTCCAGAGGCAGGCGAACGTGTTGAATCTCTCTATCGGAGAGCTGACAAAGGACATCGAATACCGTGTACAATCCATGAATAATGTGGAGACGAAATTTGGAACGGCTGTGGCATGCGTCTTACAAGATCCGGCTGGCGGTGGGATAATCAACGTATTTCTCCCCAAGTCGGTGCAATTGCCGAGTGAGGAACTACAACAGTACAATCAACATGAGGCTGACCCGGTAAACCTCATTTTTCGAGGGATGAGTAAAAGAAGCTTTATTATTACATTCGTACCCGCTTAAACACGTTTTTCGGGTGATGTCTAATGTAACTAAAAATGTTTATGTCTTGTTTTCAATAAAAAAATTTAAAAAAATGTTTTTATTTTCATTTTATCTAGATCCTATAGTTTTAAGGGGCGTATAATATAATTATACACATTTAACAAGTTATATAATTATTTTGTCCGAGTAATAAGTTGGTTTTAAAAAATATATTATTTAATAATTATTATAAGGTTTATCCTCACAAATACGAGCTGGTGAAATATTTTATATTTATAAGGTTTTATTATTTAATAGTCGTCATTTTTGAGCGTGAACAATACAATACCACAAAATACCCCGCTTACGGGCGGATATACCTTATTTGAACAGTTTTTGTGAAATTTAAAGAAAAATAATAACTTTCAGCAAAGGTATCTACGAATGTACCGGTTTTTAAAGGTAAAATATATTAGTTATATATAAATTATATATATATATATTTTTACAGTGAGATTATGATAATTACAATTGAACACATTTTTATTGAACCTATGAAAATATGTTTACATGTTTTAACATAATATAATGTTTGAGTCATAAAACTTGATATAATATCATATTATAGTGTAGATTGAAGAGAAGTAAGTCGACCATTTAGAACTGAAATATTCTGTTATAGTGTATAGTTACATTTAATATATCTAACGCGATATGATTGATGGATTGATTTGCAAACTAGTTAAATGTTATTATTAAGAATTTCAATATTTTAGACATGATCTTGACATAGAAATTATATTTGTATAAGATTTTATCAAAATTATAATATTATCATAATTTGGGAGAAATTAGCATATTTTTACCGATTTTCCTGAAAAATCATGATTTTTTCAAATATATTTTCAAGCTTGTGATGACATCATACAATCATTATTTTACAAAGGATATAGAATAATACCTGAAAAGTATAAGTAATAAGCATCCATGTAGTATATATCTGTACAAATAATACATTTCTATTTTCTATAATGTTGTACAAAATAAATGCTGGGCTATGTGTATAAGATATGCATTAAAAGTAATCGAAATATATATGGTTTTCTATATATGAAATCATTAAGTGGAAAATTATCACCGCTTAACGTACCTACATGTTATTTTGTATTTGTTTTTGTTAATATGTGATGAAGGCAACTATATAATAGTATGCTATTTATTATTAATACCATGGAATTTAAATATGAATTTGTTTCATCTTTGAAATAAATACGGTTTTTCATTGTAATGCTTTTAAGAATTCTTAATATGATATTAATATGATATTCTAGACTTTAAGCTGTATTAGAATTGTGCGATAAATATGTGTAAATAGTACATGACGGGTTTATCTACTGAAAATGAATCAATCAAAAAAGTTCATATAATATTATATTAAAGTGCAACAATATGTATCAGCCGTTTAGACTCGCTATAATGGTGTTCATGAATTTAGATACACTTAATAACTAAACTGTTTATTATATATATATATATATGCCTTTGATGGTAATTAGGCAGGAATATGATATTTTTTATAATATTACATGATTTTAATGAAATTATGATATTTTCCCCTATTTTTCACTAAAATATTGTGATGTTTCCATATGCTTTATTAAAATTATGATATTTTTACTTATTTTAACAAGATTTTTGTATTTACACACAGACAGCTATGTTTTTTTTTTTTTTTTTTTTTTATCAAAATTAGTAGGTACATTTTAACGTATATTCACATTGATAAGTATATTTTTATATTTCACCATAAATTCTACTACGTATTAAATAACGATAAAATGAGTAAATTATATATATGAGTAGGTCCTATATGGCATTTAATTGCTGTATATTGGATAGCTATGTGTCAGTATGCATGTCTACGTTGTGATATATTTTATGTATCAACTGTAAATATATAATAATTAATATATGTTTAAGCCTGAATTAGGTATCAAATAAATCATATAGCGAAAATATTTTATGTAAATTATTATTTGGAATAATAGATCTAGTCTATATGTAAGCATGAATGCTGTTTAATTAAATATATATCTATGTACGTATGTATGTATGAATACTGTTTAATTATATAAGAATATGTAAGGTTATATACTAGTATGTATGTATGTAAATATGTGTATGTCTGATGTAGGCGACTTATTGATGTGTATATATGAATGTTTATATGCTTATATATATATATATGTATATATATATATTTATGTAATCCCTATAATATGTTTAGGTGTTTGTAATGTCGAATATACATATCGGTATATGATTTAATGTGGGTTTGCATTTCATACTATGTTTCACATGTTCATGTAACTGTAGAAATAGGCGGTGGCTCGATTATAATATTTTTTACTTATTGTTATATATATGTATATATAATTCTCACTGCACTCGACGAATAATAATACAATAATAACAGTAAGAGATTTATTTTTTCTCTTAAATACCTATAATCCATGTACCTATGTGTATATAAGCTATGATTTTAGCCTAATGTAATCTCATACAACATTTCAATGTATATATGATTGATTAAAAATATAAGTAAGTATCTGTAATATTATTCATGATAGGTTGGCCTAATAGTATTGTGTGTGTATATATATATATATATATATATATAAAGATTAAAGATACAAGAATGTATGTACGTTTCCCATCTATATGCTCATTGTAGTGCTCATTGTACATATCATAAGATTTATAAATGTTTTATTGATAAAGATGTATTGCTGTAATACTACAGAATATATAACGTTAATTATTGTGTAGGTAGCTATTTCGAGATTTTTGTAATAAACCGCATAAAGTACCTATATACTGAAATGAGGGATATTGTTAATAGCTCTTAATTTTCCGATATTATAACTTATATATACAATGATATATAGCGGAGGCGATATGCCTGTGTGTGTGTGTGTGTGTGTGTGTGTGTGTGTGTGTGTGTGTGTGTGTGTGTGTGTACACACGGTAAAATACAAATATTATACAAGTTATATGACTGTTGTAAGTATGCGCTGATAAAATATAATATGTGTAATGTGTCGGTCACTTGAGTGATATATAAGTTATGTAACGTCTCCTCTTCACCTGGGGGTCGCACCCCTCGGTGTAGTTCTGTTTATATTAACGAGGTCTCGGAAACTCGACCTCGGTGTGTGACATTATTGCTAGGGATCAGGGTTACCTTATGTAAAGCAAGTACTCAAGTATATACATAATTTTGTAACTGTTATTAGAATCAAATCTTACAATATAAGAACATTAAAATATAATTATTAGATAGGTATACTTATAGATTAGTTTCACTGAGGGTCACTGGTGGAGATATGTGGTGTCGACTTGTCGTGGGTGCTGCTATCCGAGGTGGGTGAGCTGGCCGTCCACAGGTCCTCTTTTGGTCGTTGTCCGCTCTCGACTTCCACTGTCGACCATTCACTATCACTCTTCACTTTTGACTACTTTCCGCCAGGAGTTCTGGTCGGTTATTGACGTGATGTCAGCTAAACATCGCGTCAGCATAATATATATTTCATATTTTTCCTTACTCGGCATACTAGGAGTAATGTACGATGTCGATGACGACATGTTCGTTACATGTACCCCTTGTCCATTTAAATCTGGACCCCAGATTTGGGACGTCTAGCAACTGTAGCTGTGTTAGTGTTGTATTTTTTCGATTTCATGTTCATTGTTCATCCAGTAGCAAGGAATAACGGTACTCCAACCTCCTCCGACTGTATTTTCTTGCTGGACTGTGAAACATGAATTTTGTAGGCATACAAACACCAATAAGGCACCAAGGCAATGGTCATGCGTATTTATTAATATTAATAATATATGTTTATTACATATTATTGCTTGAAAACTTCTGGTTAGTGGAGTGAATGGTCGTTGGCTCTTCCGTCCTTGAATACCGACACCCACGGCTGTCTTCACTTACCCCTTTCAGTTTCCTCGAGTTATAATTTTTTTTTTATACATATATTAGAAAATATAAATAGTGTTTAATTTCATACAAATTACATTGATGAATCAGATTCATACTGGAAATATAATATTATTATAAGGCCACAAAAACATTGAAAGTATTAATTCTTTTTTTTTTTTTTAGCAATATCATAGTAAATGTTTATAATACATTATAAAATGTTTGAATTCAAAAATAGCGTACAAACAGTGTACAAAATATTTGTTTTGTTCGGCTTAATATATAATTTAAATTACAATAATAAACATTTTTTTTTTTTGATTTAATAATAATATACATTTAAATATTATACTCAGGTCATGTCTAGAGTTTTAACTAGTACAAAATCATTATTCTTAATTTGTATTAGTTAAAACAGTATTAGTTAACTATAAATAAACTCAACAGCAGAGCATCAATTTTTGGCTAAACTTGGATTGGTTAAAAATCCAATACTTTGTATTTTCACATGAAAAACGTCTTTTCATATTTTCTTGGGAAAAATGTTTAAAATTCACAATTCACACAAATTTAAGAATTATTAATTTGGTTAACAGGTATCTATTCTACTATATTAAAATAATAATAATAATGATAATATAAATATCATAGGTATAGACGATAAATCCTTAATATAAATTATAAACCTAATCAAATATAACCTATATTAAATAATAATAATAAACATACAATAATTTAATAATTTGATAAAAAAAAGAACATTGATACATTATTTTAATTATTATATTAGACAAGTCATATCATAGATATATATTATTAGATATATTGTTTAAACTTCAAAATACTTGTTTAGAAATAGTGTTATATAGTCATGACTTAATAATAATGATTAAGCTGTAAATGATAAACAAAAAAATAAATAAATATTATTTATGAATTGTAATGGATGATAAAATAGTATGAACAATTAATATTTAATATGATAAATATTATACTAGTTATACACTAATATAGTATTAGATGTAATATTAAAAAAATTACCAAAGTAATTTCTCTGTCGCTGGGCCATTATGTACATTAATTATATTATATTATCTCCGTGTAGCCCTCTACCTCTGGTTCTGGTAACCATTTTCCCTGGCTCTTTCTCACCTCTACAATATAATTTTATTTTAGCAATAATTGTATGAATTACTAAATATCCTACGATAATCCCTATTAAATACAATCCATAAACGTGTAAATCATGATAGCTATTGGTTACGACGTTTTCTAATTCTTTGTCTATATCATTCACGATTTCGTCTAATTTTTGGGCGGATTGGTGTAAATTTTTTAATTCTGGCATTTGAAAGTTAATCTTTCTTAAATTTGTTTTTGAATTCTTTATTTTGTCTATTTTTAAACCTAATTCGGAAACATTTAACAAGGATATGTCTGGATTTATGTTAACTGATATATTTATATTTTTGATTTCATCTCCGGATGACTTAAGTATCACGGTAGGTGTATATAACGAGCATGAATTTGGTAACCTAATAGTCCCTGTCCCTTTTAAAATATGAAATGTTGTTGACGTAGAACAAACTAAGGTGGTTTGTATTTCAGTAGCTACCCAATATAAAAATGTATTTTTTGTTTTTAGTTTTTCAAAGTAAACATTATTATGATAAATATGGTGCACCGTACATTGTTTCGGAAGTACAGTATTGTTTGTCAATTTAAGAAGCTGTATCTCGCACAACGGGTATGATCCCAAGTAAACCGGCATATCTAAAGCACAGTATTTTATAGTTATCCCTAGGGTGCATTTGTTGAATTCAATATCAGAATATGATATGAAATGTTGGTTATCAGATGAAATTGCTAGATATGGATTATTGGGTTGAATAAACATAAATTGTAAATTTGTTAGCTCTATTGGCATAGGCCATATCTGAAATAAAGTATAAATATCTGGAGTACATATAGGAAAATTTATAATAAAAATTAATTGAAAATTTGAAAATTTAGTAGTCACTTTTGTCAGTTTCATAAAACCTTCCAGTGATGAATTAGAGTCAATATTTATTGGTAAAACTTGATTTACGGGTAACTCTCGCTGTATATTTTCCAAAATTGTTTTTAACTGAATACTA
>CARXXK010000760.1:0-105861 GCA_949089665.1 Macrosiphum euphorbiae
CCCAATCGGAAATGTATGACTTACGCCGATGCTTACAAAGGGCGCAGTACTGCGACTATACTGGCTTCCTAACAGTTGGCTGGCCCTTACGGGTAAAGTACTGGCCAAAATGTTATCCAGTACTACACTAGTACTGGAAAACTAGTACTGGCAGTCAAAGTTGATTCAATACTGGCATACTACGGGCGGCGAATGAATTGCGAGCGTTGACATGCCAGTATTAGTCGTGGTTGTGCCAAGCGTTGGCGGTATACTGGCGTACTACAGACCAGTTATAAATGCGATCTTTGGCCAGCCAGTATTAGTCGTCGGTGTGCCAAGCGTTGGCGGTATACTGGCATATAACGGGCAACGAATGAATTACGAGCGTGGGCTAGCCAGGTTAGTCGAAGTTGTGCCAATCGTTGGCGGTATACTGGCGTACTACAGGAAAGTTGTAAATGCGAGCTTTGGCCAGCCAGTATTAGTCGTCGGTGTGCCAAGCGTTGGCGGTATACTGGCATATAACTAGCAGCGAATGAATCGCGAGCGTGGGCTAGCCAGGTTAGTCGAAGTTGTGCCAATCGTTGGCGGTATACTGGCGTACTACAGGCCAGTTGTAATTGCGAGCGTGGGCCAGCCAGTGTTTGTCGAAGTTGTGTCACGCGGAAGTAATGCAAAAGCAGTCACCACGGCGCTGTCGATTCAAACAGGAAAGAAAAAGTCGTAGTTGTGTCAAGCGTCCAGTGCGTTCTTATTTTAAACAATACGATTATATTTTTGCATCTGTGTATAAATATTTATAATAAGTGGTAACATTGTGGTTTGTTTATCAGTTTAATAGCTGGGAAACCCCAATATCCGTCGTAGCAACAACAACCCGTGGCCCCGCGACCTTTTAACAATGCATCGCCTGCACTATTGTTGGTTAATCGTTTAACTATAACTCCATTGACTAGAGGACCGCCGTCCGCCGACTGATTGTTAACTTTATCTTTGGCGTAGACCGTAGTCGTGTGTTTTGATCGTGTTGTGTATTCACTTGTGTTCGAAAATTTGTTCAGATTTATAATTGTATCTAACTATTGAACGCCTGAACCCTAAAGCAGCAGATTTTTCGGTAAGTACCTACTGTTTTTATAATTTTTGGTAGGGATGTAAATTTGTATAATACAAAATAATGTATTAGGTACTTGGTGTTCTACGTTTCAAACTAAAAATTTTGTATTTCGTCGCATCGGATGTATCGTATTGCGACGGAACAGTATGACCAAAATATCTAAGCCCCCAATTTACGCTTATGCTTAGGAGTCGTAGGACACGCCGTTATATCATAATATTATAATTATTACATACTATAACATTAGATGTATTAGTATTATACGTCATAATACAATCATTATATTAGGTGTTATTTATTATTGTGATTAAGGCGGTGAACGGTTGTGAATACCTAGGTAGCTTGTAGGAAAGTGTATTTTTGTAGCTTATTGTATAACCGTTTTCTTGACACAAAGTTTGAATTAGGAGTACCAATTATTAGGAGTACCTTTCATTATTATTATTAAATAATTATAATATAGGTAGAGATAACCCACTGTTGTGTTGGAAATCGGTGCACCTTTAGAAATCATTAGAAATGTTTAAAAATATGTGCTCAAAATATGATTTGTCATTATTTATTAATTATTTTTTTACTTTAGGTTGTAATCATATTAATTTTATTTAATAACATTCACATTATTATTTACTGTGGTCAAAATACTTATAGCTTTTGTTCTGTATAATTATTCTTAACACTATTACCATTGATTATACATACTATGTATAATAAATGCTATTACTAATTTGGCTTACATATCAATTAATTTTATTTGATTAGCTGTGAGCATTATTTTTCTATGACACCAGTAATTTACACCAGTCTTCAAATTCCATATTAAATATTCTTACTTAAATTCTCGCTTAAATTATACCTGCCTAAAAATAATTTAGAGAAAATTTTATAAAATTGAAGCCTGTTGGAAACAGTAAGAGATGTAGGGTACATTTTTAATAATATTCGAAGGTGTAGATTTTCCAAACGCGGTTAGTCATTTACCATTTTATATTTTATTCTTTATATTATTATCACAATACCTACCTATATCACATACTAAATTATAATTATTGTTTATTTGGTACTTGTTTATTATAATGATATATACCTCCTAATGGATTTGTCGCCCCACCACTTTTTTGTAGGACAAAAGTTAAGTTAAATCTTCTTTTTTTCTTAGTGTTGGTAATGACTTGCAATATAATGTTTTTAAATAATTACAATTAATCAAGTTACTTACAAAAACCTAAGATAACTACTAGTCTCATTTAATGAATTTAAATTTAAACATTATTTGAGAATCAGATAGTAAGAAGCATGCACAAACCATTGAGATCTTAAATTTGCAAAATAGATATTTCTTAAAGCATTGACATAATTACAATTTTAATATGTGAGAATAATGATAAAAATCGCTTAATTAAATTTCAATCTCAAATTTACAATTAATTATGCTCAATATTTATTGTTTTAATTAATTTTCAACATTACCTACAACAGTAAATTTTCTTCTGAGATACCTATTAATGTTTTTTAAAATGCTAACAAAGATAAACAACATTTTGGGCAACTTTGATACCTACATTTCTTAATGTGGTAAAATATTTACTCATTTTGTATAAATAAAAAAAAATTATTATAATACTCCGGTAGGTGATAAAATAAAATATTATATATATATCTATATATTAAGTATCTATAAAATCAAACTCCATTTAAAATTCAGTATTAAAATTGCCAATTTTATTATTTAGTGTAGATACTTAAATCAAAAATGTGTTGTGCATACGATCGACTTAAAAAACATAGACAGCTAAAAAAATTGGCTCAACAATCAAATGATGAACCAGAGGTTGAACCCCGGGTTGAACAAAATGAATTAAATTCAAACTTATCTATGGATATTGATGTGTCTATGGGAGTTGACATAATTTGCAATATGATAAATGACCCACAGTCTTCCAATTCCAGTAATCATGATTTTGATGGTCATTTGGATTACTTATCAAATTCATCTTTCGACTACTCAAGTACATCATCTAATTTCAGATCAATTTCATCTTTAAACTTCTCAAATAGATCACCTAATTGTAGCTCCTTAGATCATAACCCAAATGTAACTTCTACAGTACCTACTTTCTGTGAAAAACTACAAAACTGGGCTGTAAGACATAGAAGTAATATGACTATTGAGTTGATTGAAGATTTGCTCAAGATTTTACGGACTGAAAATTGTTATAATAACTTACCAAAATCTGCAGCTGGGTTACTTAAAAGTAAATCATATATTGATATTAAAATAATGAAAAGCTTGAAGAACACAAATGGGTCTTATGCATATTTTGGTGTAGGAGAAGGATTGAAAACAATTGTTACTGACACATATACTGAGAACAGTATTCGGTTACTGTTTAATATTGATGGCTTACCATTATATAATAACTCAAATCAACAATTTTGGCCTATCTTAGGACTTATACTTCATGATCAGTATGAATTAAAACCATTTATTATTGCTGTATACAGTGGTGATTCTAAACCGCAAAATGTAAATGACTTTTTAATGGAATTTATAGAAGAAATAAAAACATTAGTTCTCAATGGATTAATGATTAATCAAAAAAAGTTTGAAATAGAAATCGTTGGATTTTCTTGTGACACACCAGCAAGATCATTTTTAAAACAGTGTAAGGGCCATGGAGGGTTTTATGCATGTGAGCGGTGTGAAACTAGAGGAAAAACAAATAACAAAAAAAGAGTATATCCTAGCATGAATTCTAGACTTCGCACCAAAAGGTCGTTTACAAGACAGAGTCAAAAAGAGCATCATTTGGAATTCAGATCACTATTGTTAGACATTCCAGACTTTGATCCTATCAAATCTGTCTTCTTAGATTCGATGCATTTATTGTACTTGGGTATAATGAAATGGTTATTGCAGCAATGGCTTGGAACTACAAAAAAGGTTAATCGTAGGTGCAGGCTTTCTCGGTGCAATATACAACGTTTAAATTCAAATTTAAAGGTAATCACAAGGTTTGTACCAAAAGAATTCCAGAGAAAAAAGTATGATTTAAATGAATGGAAACACTGGAAAGCTACACAGTTTCGTTTTTTCTTACTCTACTGTGGGTCACTGGTTCTGTATGACATTCTACCAAAAAAAATGTACCAACATTTTTTACTCTTAGTAGTTGCATGTCGAATTCTTAATGACCCTAAATTATGTATTAGCCATGCCAATTATGCAAGAGAGTTGTTAAGAAAATTTTTTGAGCTTCTCCCGTCGTTTTATGGTTCAGACTCTCAAATCATGAATAGTCATAATTTAATTCATTTGGCAGATGACGTAGAACACGCCGAGACAAATCAATCAGCAATTTCGGCATTTACCTTTGAAAACTATTTGGGTAAAATTAAAAGGCTTATTAAAGGAAGAAATAATTCTCTTGCCCAATTGGTTCGAAGAGTATCTGAACAAAAAGCATGCATGGAAACCGTAAAAAAAAATGCTATAAATAAAAAACAGTCCCTCATTATTAATCATGAACATGAAAATGAAATCAGTTTAAAGAGTGTAACTTTACGTGGAGTTGAATTTAGTAAATCGAGACCAAATAATATTGTCAAATTAGATTCTGGTGAAATCCTATCTATTTCAAATATCAGAGAAGGGGAACAGAATATTAATTTTTATGGTTTTACATTCAAAACTGTGAGCAATGTTTTCAAGTTCCCCTGTGAATCATCAAAAATCGGAATTGAAAAGCTAGGACAATTGTCTAGAAGGGAGAGGATTTTCTCTTTGGATAATATTGACAAAAAGTGTGTTTTATTTGAAAATGAAAGTGAAACATTCACAGTCACACTTCTCCATGATTTATAATTATTTTATTTTTAAAGAAAAATATTGTTTTCTAATAGTTATCATAAGACAAAAACATAATATATGTCATTCACTTTTAATGAATTAGTAATAAGGAAAAAATCTTTTTGTAACAATATGTGTATATGTGTAAAGAAATGTACCTAATATAAGTGTAGTATAACTGAAAATAATATATTCTCATCTTTGTTATAGAGTACTATGGACTATTATAAAAATGATGTCACCCATTGTATCATTAAATTCAATGAAAAAAATAAGCAGGGAAAAGACACCATAGATCTAGTACCTATTTCATGGAGTCATAATAAAAATGGACAAATGTATTCTAAATATCCAAATCAAAACGAATATCATAAAATAGACGAGTTATGCAAACAGTCCACGGCATGTGACCCATCATGGAATGATTTCAAGGTTACTATAGTTAAGAAAGCTTGTAAGTAATTAATTTAAGATTTAAATATGTATATTTTCTAATTTAATTATTGTGAGTTTAAAAACATAAAGTTAATTAAAAATGTATGTTTTAGATAGTTATAGTCAAGGACTCAGGAGAATGAAAAAAGCATTTTCTGACTCTGTAGTTCAGAGTAGTGTTGAAGAACTTGCTAACAGCTCGGAAGAAGAGGAAGGTCCTAAACAGTTAAACGAAAAAGATTTAAAAGCATGCTTAAATGATGTTTCTTGTATTAGTGGAAGTAAAATAAATTTTAGGCCTGGGAGTGTCAAAGACGGTACATAATTCATTTTAATTAATATAAGTTTAAAAAAATAATTTTAAATATATTAATATATATAATAATAATAATAAAATACATAATAATCTTTAAAACAGATTACAACGATGGTTCTCAGTCAGAAGTATCACAAGAACACTCCAATTCTGAATGTAATTTATCATCATCTTCATCGTCATCAAATGAAAAGAGATCCATCAAAAAACTTAAAAGTAAATTACAGTGTTCTACAAAACTGATATTTTAAAACTACAAATTAAATTTATTTGTTTTTGTATCAAAATTTATATTACTTACAATTGGGCGTTATTTAAAAAAAAACGTAGTACAATTAGGTTTATAAATAATTGTAACACATTATGGGTTTCAGAGAAACACCAAACTAGCTTTATTATACCACCTGAGAAAGTAGCGATAACTAACATCCAAAGTAAAAGCAATATTAGACAGCCAGAAAAAGTCCAGCCAACAAGCAGTAACATAATAGGTAGGTAATAAAAACAAAACAAAAAAAAAGCCAGTAGTATTTTAATTATAATTTTATGTTATAGGCAAAAAAATACATATTCAAGGAAATCATTGTCCGACATGTGGTGCAGCAGGTAATTTTATCAAAATTTAAATATGATTATGAAATAAAATGTATTTGTTCAAAAATTTAAATATGTGTATAAAGATAATGAGTCATTTAGTTACATAAAATCAAATCATAAAAATAATGAATACTAAAATGACTAGCTCTAACTTTGAATCATTATCAAGTAACCAAAAGGAAATAAAAATAAAAAATATTTTTTTTTTTTCTTATAATATATTAGGTATATTCTCTAATCCAAAAATATGCATTGATTTTTCTAGAGTTAAAAAATGATTTATTACAGTCTATACATTAATAAGATAGGTGATACATTAAAATAATTTCATACAGGTCAATACCTTGATATTCTTATTAAATTGTTTGACAAAATATCATAAAAAAAAATGATTTGTATACTACTGATCACTACCAAGTTTTAATAAATGTACGTTATTCCAACTATTTCAGCTACAGAATCTTCAGTAATACAATCAAATATAGAATCGGCCAAGAGAAGCATCCTATACTCAATAAGAGAAGAAGCTAAACTTACTAGGACGTTAATTTCCACAAATAGTAATAATGATTTCATAGGAAAAATTATGCAAGATGATAATATAATTGGCCTTCCCAAATTGAATTTGGAATCATTCCAAGTTTTTGATGAACAGTTGAAAACTGACGTAGAGTTGATAAAAAAACTAGTAAGATTTATTTCAAATTAGATTAGATTGTTCAGTTTATGTCATTTAATTTCTATTAAATATTTATATTTTTATTTATTTTTTTAGAAATGTTTCATGGCGATTAACATCAAAGGTTCGGTTAAATTATCCGACAATTTGACGGTTGTTATCCCGCAAATCATGGCAAAAAGTGTTCAAGTGCATTCGGAAGAGAAACTAATGGGATAAGGAAGTTAAATTTCTCTACAACGGAAACCTACAAACACTTGCTAGGTATAAGATCACATTAATTATAAACAAAATATAAAATCTATTATTATTTTTAAGTATAATATGTATATTTTTTTTTAGAATCACTTACAACAAAGTTTGAGGATGTTAAAAGTAAGGAAATTGCCAGCCAAATGAGTCGCTGGTTTTCAGGAGCTAAGGATAGAGAAGGCGGGAAAAAAGAAAGATTGTTAAAAAAAATTAAAATAAGTGAAATCAAATAAATTTAATGTAAATGTTTTTATTTGTTGTAAGGGACAAAACAAAATAATATTATATAATAAATTATGATCTATAATTGAATCATATACTTTGTTTTTAATTGTTTGTAAAGCAGTAGTAATAGTTATAATGAGTTAATAATTTCTAGTGTATTTTTATTACATAAAGAGGTATAATTGATATACCAAATATTAGGTTATCTATTTGTTAGGTTTTACTGGTATACAAGTACAGAACGGTGTCATCATCCCAGATGGCAGACATATACCAGCATTGCGCCAGTAATGTAAATTAGTACTGTGCCAGCAGTACTACCAGTACTATAATAGTACTAAAACCAAATACTCCAGTACTAAAAACAAGTACTGGTGCATTACTGGTATACCATTACAGGACGGTGTTATCATCCCAGACATATACCAGCATTGCGCCAGTAATATAAATTAGTACTGTACCAGTAGTATTGCCAGTACTATAGCAGTACTAAAAGAAAGTACCGACCATAAGTACTGACCCATTACTGATATACCAGTACTGAACGGTGTTATCATCCCAGACATTTACCAGCACTGGGCCAACACTGACTACCAGTAACGTGTCAGTATAAGTCGGTAGTGACGCAGTGTTGCGCCCGTTGTTGATTTCCGATTGGGATGGGCCTTGAGGGCTATGTATACAATATTTTTTTATAGGTTACATATACAAAAATAATTAATGATGGTGATTTTTTTATTTTTATTTTAATATATTTTATTTCATTTCAATATTAGATTATAATGCAATTATTTAAAAATTTAAAATAGATGCGGGGCGCCGTCGCGGACCCCTGATCCAAGGATTAGCGGCCCTTTACACGGGTATTGCCCCGGCTGCCCCTGCAGTAGTTATTGCGTCACTGGGTATAACTTACTATATTTTAACATTATTAAAAAATAAAAATCACCGACCCTTGGAAAAATAATTCCTAGACTACAATATTAGTCACGACCACATGACATTGATTGGTCAAATATTTTTTAAAAGCTAATTTGTAATTACCACATTATTAATATTTATTATTATTTTTTTTTTTTTGTATGATTTTTTTATATTTTGGGGGGTGTGGGGGCATCGCCCCGATGGGTTACTTTTCATGTAATATCAGTAAGACTACAGCCCCCTCCCAACACTTTAGCCCTAGTTGTTCCACTGTATATACATGTGTAATATAGTGCATACTTATCTGGTACTTCAAATGATATCTTCCGAGATACATTAGCTTCAAAAGCAGATGACTCAATTACTTCATCTTCATGTAAGACATGCTCAAAATATTGGAATGGGTGGGCAGCTGAGCTGTAAAACGATGAATGAATTATGAATATAGTCATATAGATAATAAAGATAACTTAAATGTAGAACATAATTATGTAGTATAAATAATTAGTTTATTACCAATCTGATGTAGAAATAGATGATGAAGTACCTGGAAGGGAATAGTCGGCTCCTAAAGTACATGGGTCAACGATGTTTCTAAAAAAAAAATGCTCTAGAATAATATTTTATAATTTTAAAAAATAGGCATGATATTACCTAATTGGTTCAATATTAGATTGGTCATTCACTATTTCTTCATTAGTTATTTTTTTTGAATATTTTAAAACGATGTTTCATTACACTTTTTATGGATCTTCTTTTAGAACCATACTGTGGCGTATGGATTTCATTTTTCGGTGGGTCAGTAATGTTTGCGTTTGAACTTTGTGCATAATTTATCAAAGTTGCATTATATCGATATTTTCCAGTCAACTTAAAAATACTTTTGTATACATTTTCCGATGCAAAGTATTCGACTTGCATAATTGGTTTTTTATCATTAGGTAATACATTTGTGCCTGTCGCTTGCCACTCGATGCCATCTGACATTAATTTTGTATTATTATATTCTGTACAAATATACCACTTACCTGGCTGTGGCTCAAGTTTTGAACATTCAACAGTGTTTGATACTTTGTTCGGATTTTTAAGCATTTGGATTGCTGCTCGTAAATTAATTTTTAACCGATTGGTCAATACATATAAATTATGTGGTTGATTATTTGTTTTAAACATATTTGTAACTTTGTAAGTATATAAATATTTAAACAATAAAAATTGTAGATCAAAGTTAATAATATATCCACTGTATTTGCACATTACAATGTCACATATGACTTATATCTACTTAATCGCGCGTCACGTATCAACTAAATACACTAATGAAACTAGAACAAGACGTTCGACGGGCGTGTCCTGATATTCATAAAAGAACTGAATCAAAGTCATAACATTTATTGTAATTATACAATAATAATCTATGTATTACATAGATAGTGTGTTGTACGATGGTGCAACCGTGGGATCTGCTGAATAAGATTTTTTGTATGTGACACGGAGCATTGTCGCGATAACACACGAACCCGAATAAAGTCAGTCAGTCGTAGTATTACCAGTGAGTAGCTATACACTGGTCCAGTGTTAGGTGGTCAACAATCTGTAGCTATAATTATAATATTTAAATACCAATTTTATAACAAACACAGTAATTATATCAGAGCTGCTGTGGATACTTGTAATTTTTGTGCAAAGAACTGCCTCTTGTGAAATATACGAACATAGAGTTACTTATTATTTACATTTATATTTTTTTACACCTATCATATACTTGTTGCAATACAATATAGTCAAATACCTATAGTATAACGTCAAACTACTAAACAAAGTAAGTACCAATATTATAATTCATATTGATTTTTTTTTTCTATTATTAATAATTTTATAATTGTATTAAATGTTCTTCATAGTATTACAATGAAAATGGATGTCTGGAACGTAATTTGTCGTACCATGCTATTGCAGTTTCTGCTAATCAATCATAGTATATCCAGTGAAAATCAAGACAATGCATTTTTCAACCTCACTCTAACCACCAATAGTCCGGGATTACAGTACGAGATATTAGGGGAAGGTAAATTGTGTAAAAGTAGTTGGACCATTAATACATTCATAGATTTAAAATATTTAATAAATAGCCATAGTGACATAAGGGATATGTTAAATACAATTAACACATATGCAATTAAGGACAGTTTCCAAATAACTGTGAATAACTTAGAGAAGCATTTAAAAAAAATAAATTTAGATATACAGGTAATTAGACAAATGGCTAGGTATAGAAAAAAGGTTAAGCGATCATTTGAGTCTGGAGGTTCGGCACTACAGTGGATGTTCGGTATTGCCGATGCTGACGATGTACGGAGGTATGATAGTTCGATTAACAAATTAGAGAATGATCAAACAGATATGATCCACATAGTTCAGGACCAAGTGTCTATTTTAAGGAGCACAATAACAAATTTCAATGAAACCATAACAACATTTAATGACAATAAATTATTATTTGACAAAAATATCAAAAAAATTGTAACCTCTATTAACAACATAAATATTGAATTAGTAGACAAAAAAAATCAAATTATTGTTCTAAAATTAATATCCCTAATTGAAAATAATATATTTGAATTAGATATATTTGTAACGAGGTTACAAAGAATGATATCAAACGTTCAAACAAATAAATTAGATGTTTTTATAATTACACCAGATCAGTTGTTGTCAGAAATAAAACAAATAGAAAATATTCTACCTGAAAATTTACAAATCCCTATCAAATTTAATGAAACTAATATACAAGAAATATACAAAATAATACATATAGACCTTCACCCAATGAACGATAGGATAATATTTTCTATAAAAATTCCTTTATGTATCAGTGAAATTTTTAAATTTTATTATATTATACCAATATATGTTCCATTTAATGAGCACGGACAATTTATACACATTGCTGAAAATCCAACGTATTTATTAACAGATGATGTGGTGACAAAATATTTTATTTGGTCAAATATCAATAACTGTTTAATAGTTGCCGACATTTTTGTTTGCGGTTTCAATGAAATGTTACACAATAGTGATACTGATCCTACTTGTGTAACAGAAATATTAAAAAATGCTTTAACTAAACCTACGCAATGTGATACTTATATCACGGAATTTAAAAAAGAATTATGGTACCCATCGTTTTTCAAAAATAATTGGTACTTTGTGTGTGAAAAGCCCACAACAATTACAATAATTTGTAATAATCGATATTTTATTCGTAAAATTACATTGAAAAGTTCTGGAAAATTATTTTTGAAAGGTGGGTGTCAAGCTCATACTACTAAAGGCGTATTAATAACAGAGCAAACAGTAGAATCGTCTTTTGCAACACTACCTTTAGATTTAAGTATTTTAAATGATTCATGTTGCAATATTACACTTAACCAACGTTATCCAAAACCCATTCATTTAGATGAAATAAAAAATTTAAAATTCGACAAAGAAGCTTTCATAAAAATTATTTCAAAGTTAAATACACAAGATGAATTACTAAATTCAATATTATTAAATAAGACATATGAATTTGTATATACAAACAAATATTTAATCATTACAATAGTTATTATAATATTATACGCGAGTATAAAATTCTGTATTAAAAAAAAAAAAAAAAAAATTCAGCTTTGTAAAATATAAATTTAGGTTATTGTCCTGTGCCCATTGCTCCACCAAAACAATAAACTTTACTTTGTAATTTATAATTATATTTTATACATGTCAATTTAAATCTCATACTTATACATTTTTTCATACTTATAGTTGTTGTTATACTTTATTTTTTAAGAATACATATTTTATTTTATCTACGCATTTGTTAAATATAAGTATTAGGAATTTAAGTTATGATTTATGTGTATTTAATATATTAATTTATAGTTATTTGTACAGTTACTAATTATATAATAAATTATTACAATATGAAATTTCGTTCGTAAATCGTAATAATTAAATATTTGTAATTTGTGTACAATACTTACAATAAATGTTATAACATTTGAATTAATTTTGTTTTTTTATTTTACATAATTATTCTGACTCCATAGTTCATATTTTAATTATTGTAATAATAATGTATTCATTAAAACGATTATAATATAATTATTATATGACATTTAATTTGTAATAATTGTCACATAATAATTGTTACAATGGAATTTAATTTAGATTTTTTTCTTATATTATTATTAATTATTCCGATATCGTAATAATTAGTTTTTTTTATCATACCCAAATAGTTCGATAATTCAAGTAATACGGCTTATTGAATCGGTTTACAGCAAAACTACCTATTATAAAAATTGTAGAGAAGAATTTTTTTAACAATCGTAAGAAGCCCGTTTTTCGATATTTTTATTAATTAGTTGAATAATTAAAGGATAAAAAGTTAAAAACCGTGTTAATTTACCATGTGATATTGGACGATTAGAATACGATATCAAAAAACCGATTTCTTACGATTGTTAAAAAAATTCTCCTCTACAATTTTTATAATAGGTAGTTTTGTTGTAAGCCGCTTCAATACGCCGTATTACTTGAAGAACAAAAGCATAGTTTTTATTAGTATAAAATTCGGATACGAATAGAAAATATAAAACCGAACAAAATTGAATAATGTTTGTCACTAAATAGGTATTATATAATAATCGTTTTCTTCTCTGGGTATTTATAAATTATGTACAGGCGCACGGCTGCGATAGAAAACCTGTTTTGACTTCGGTGCGGCACTGCCGTTACGCGCGCGGGGTGGTGGTATGAACACCTAGTATCGAGCGCTGCCGCTGACTGTAACGGGCGCAGCACATGACGGGCGTAATTAAACGTTTTTTTACCGAAAAACATGGTTTCGTGTTACTTCCAGGAATACGGCTTATTGAACCGTTTTACAGTATAAATACCTATTACAAAAATTGTAGAGGAGAGTTTTTTCTAGAAACGTAAGAAGCCCGATTTTTGATATCTTGTTCCAATCGTCCAATATCGCATGGTAAATAAACACGTTTTTTTAAACTTTTTATCAATTAATTATTTAACTAATTAATAAAAATATCGAAAATCGGACTTCTTACGTTTCTAGAAAAAATTCTCCTCTACAATTTTTGTAATAAGTATTTATACCGTAAAATTGAAGGAATTCCTTCAATGAAAGGTATTCCTGGAAGTACGAAACCATGTTTTTATGCCATATTTTGTCTACTGTGACATCCTCTTAAAGCCAAAGAAAATATTAAACGCAAGTATGAAGCATTAAAACACGGAAAAGCTGATATTCATTCAATAGTATCAGAAACGTTTATTCCGATTATAGAACCATTGAACAAGATAACACATTTAAATCCTGAGACATTTCAAACCCCACCCACGGAAATTGAAAAACGCTCTCAAGATTCTCAACATTTTGAAATAAACGACACACACGAATCGCTAGCTTTTAAAATAAACGACTGGTTTAAGTCTTACGATATAGACAAAACGTATGGGCCTAAAATACGACAGGACGGAAGTGTACATTTGGGTAAAAAAGAAATTAATCTTGTCGACAAAAAGTTGATTATTGAAGATACTTCCTACCCGCTAACACAAGGACTTGGTAATTTAGTATTTTCGAAATCTCCAAAATTCTACACCAAACACGATTTAGAAGCATACAAATCTATATTAATTCAAACATCAGCGCACCTAAAAGCAGGTGGGGGAGAAATTAAAAAAGGTGGAAATAAATTCATTGATATAATCAAACCATTATTCCCACCTTCAGGTAGCGGGTTATCTATGAAATTACAAAAACATAATTTAGTGTACTGGAATGATCCTAATGAGTTAGTCGATAGATTGCGGCTACTATTAGCGTCAAAAGCGGCTGGTAATACAGGGCTTTCCAACGAAATACTATCAATTTACGAAGAATTGTATGAAGCGGGGATAATAAAACGTATTCCAAATGTCTAAACGCGAAATTGCAAACAAACTACACAAACCTGCTAGAAAAAATTATACAAGACGTAGAGTTAATGTTTATGGCAAAAACGATCTATGGCAGGCCGACTTGGTCGAAATGATACCATATTTAAAACAAAACAAGGGTTACAAGTATATTTTGTGTGTCATAGACTGTTTTACAAAGTTTGCTTGGGCCATAGAATTAAAATCTAAAACTGCTAAAGAAGTTTCAAATGTAATGTCAAAAATACTACTCAAACGCTCACCAAAACTTTTACAAGTCGACAATGGAAAAGAATTTTACAATACAGCATTCGACGCGTTGATGAAGAAATATAATATACACAAATATTCTACGTATAGTTCAACGAAAGCGTGCATCGTGGAACGTCTGAACAGAACAATTAAAGGAAAAATGTATAGAGAGTTTACGGCACGTGGTTCGCACGAATGGATATCAATTTTACCTGCATTGATTAACGAGTACAACAACTCAAAACATAGGACAATAGGTATGACACCTATACAAGCTGATGCAAATCCGGAGGCTGTCGTTATTAAACAACGAAAAATTATTAATAGACCAATCAAATTTAACGTAGGTGACGACGTGCGAATAATCACATATAAAAGTGTATTTGCAAAAGGTTATTTACCTAGCTGGTCTACCGAAATATTTAAAATTGTTAAAATAAACTATACGTCACCTACTACTTATCAGTTGCAAGATTATACGGGAAAACCGATTGCAGGCTGTTTTTACTCTGAAGAAATTCAAAAAACCAATCACCCAAACGATTATTTAGTTGAAAAAATTATCCGTAGGAAGGGGAAGCAAATGTTTGTAAAATGGTTAGGGTTTGATAATACACACAATAGTTGGATAAATATGTGTGACGTTAAAAAATAGCGTCAGTTGAGCTACAGACATGAACGTGTTCGGTAGTTCTCAGTCTAGTGAAACTAATAAATTTTTAGTAAATCTCGAACAAATTGTTAAATCGTATTCGAATAAACTAGATAAATTTGAAAATTCAGTTAAAGAACAAAGAGAACAAATTGTTACATTTCAATCACTACAAATAGATTACATGAAAAGAATTGACGCATCCTTACAACATATTAAAGAAAATACAGACAAGTTGAAAAATAATCCTAATCCCCATAAACCATAATGGCTCCAGCCATCTTGGACATGCAATGCGTACTTAGCGTCAAAAATAAATATATGATTAAAGAAATGTCTATAGTTAACACAGAAACATGGGCAACTCAGCATTGGATTTTTAAACATTCAAACTCGATGCAGGATAACAAAAGTCGTAAAACTAATAAATGGTTTGAACGTAATTATCATCAACTGGCTATAGAATACGGTGATATCGAGTACGAAGAAGTAGGTAAAATATTGAATTCATTAAAATTCAGATTCATATACGTCAAAGGTGAACAGAAAAAACAAGTTCTTATGGAGTATATACCACACGTAGCACTCATCAACATCGAAAACTTAGACTGCCCTCGTTTGGATCAAATATGCGATGACGAAACTCTACCTTGTTGTATTTTTCATATGGAATTTAATCCTAAACAGTGTACATTTTATAAAGTTTTTTCTATAAGAAAATGGTTTATAAATAATTCTTAAAAATATAACAATAAACATAATAATATTTTAACATTGGTTTTTTTTTTATTTTACTTAGGTAACCTAACATTTTCAATATATATATACATGCTATTTTACAATATAACAAAATATATACATGGTAATTTACAATATAACAAAATATATACATGGTAATTTACAATATAACAAAATATATACATGGTAATTTACAATATAACAAAATATATACATGGTAATTTACAATATAACAAAATATATACATGGTAATTTACAATATAACAAAATATATACATGGTAATTTACAATATAACAAAATATAAACATGGTAATTTACAATATAACAAAATATATACATGGTAATTTACAATATAACAAAATATATACATGGTAATTTACAAATAAAAAAAGGTGGGTAAGTGGATGTCGCTCTGCTGTACAGTAGTGGGTCACTGTATAATGGATGCTATTAAATTTGAATTCAATGATATAATATCATTGTATAAGAAAAACGATTCTGAGCGAAGACGGTATGTCAGTCTAGGTTTAAGATAAATTATATACAAATATATGGTATTAAAAAAAAATTAACCTATAATAAATTCCAAATTAATCATATCACATTATCACAATATCCATTAGGTACTTATAACACGTTATACATCAACATCAATAACAAACCCTGATACTATCATCGATATATAATAATACACTTTAGAAGTTTCAAGTAGGTACCCCGTACACACGAATAATATTATATAATCACAACAAAATAACTAGGTTTTTTAATATGAAATTTCGTCCAAATTTGAACATAAAATGACTATAAAAATAAACTGTGATTGTATATTTTTTAGATTTTTCGGTAAGAGAATTAACTACTTACGTAGAATCTTGTTTTAAATTTTCAATCCTTAGCTATAAAAACTGAACATTTTATAATTTATTAATTACGATGATTAATAATTTTCGAGATTTTGAAAAATTCTTAGATTTAAAAAGAAAAATTTTTACGAATTCTTAACTCAAAATAATTTGCTAATTTTCGTGATTTTTCCATATTTTGTCAATTTTTGAACTTTAAATGCTTATAAAAAAAACTGTGACTAACGATTTTTAATATTTTTCATCTGCTTTTGAAACAATATACTAGGAGCCTTCTATTAAATTTTCAAGCTTTCGCAACCAACAAATAAAATTTTATTGATATTTCTAGAAAAAAAACTAAAAAAAAACGAAAAATGAAAATGTCCCTAAACTGTTCAAAATAAATCAAAATATTTTGAAAATGTTATCGTGTATAGAAGATGCAAATATAAACAACCAGTGAAAATTTCATGTATCTATGGTCATTTGTTTTAAAGTTACACCAAAAACCAGAATCGATTTTTTGGAAAACCGATTTTGCGTAAAAATTCCCGTTTTTCCTTAATTTTTATGTTGTTTTTCCCGGCGCTCTTGAAAACTACTGGGAAATTTAAATTTTGACCTCCCCAATGCACCAACGATATTCACTTTCCAATCGAACAAGATACTGAAGTCGAAAATCGAAGCATTATTTCGACTACTTATCGTGTACACAGACACAAAAAAAATAAATAAAAAAATAAAAAAAAAAAACACACATCATTGTAAAATCAATACATTCATCGTTTCACTCAGAATCTAAAAAACATGACCTAGTATTCTAAATCAGCCATCATTTCAGCCAACTCTGCATCTCTATAAAATTTATAAATAATTTAAGTTTATTATTTTAAATAATAATAATTAGTTTAACTTACTCTATTGTATAATGTCCCTGAGCTAGGGTATGAATTTTGTCTTCTAGTACTACCCTCTTATCATCATAATTAAAGACCGGATTTAGCATATTATGCATATTCATATTTTTATAAGCTATTACATGCAGTAAATGGATTTTCATCAATCATAGTTAAATAAATAATGTTACAAAATAATTTTTATTTTGCATATTTTTGCATATTTTGGGTACAAGTGCATATTTTCCATAAAAATGCATGTTTTTGCATATTACGTATACATTTAAATATTTTTATTTAATTTTATAACTGTATGTACCATTATTATACACAAATTTGTTCAAAACACAAAAATTGAAAATATTTTTAAAAATATAATAGGCAGATTGTATACTGATTTTCCCGTCGTATAGTTTTATCTTATCTAACATTATCAAGTTATCGACTATCGTTTATTTATACTATAGAACACAGACTGACAGACTAACGACTGTAGTTCGAAGTGTACATTCGGCAATAGTCAACGACGTCAACGTAGTTCTAAATAAACACATATTAATTTTATATAACATTGTTTGTGTTTTTAAATTACAATGCCAAAGTTTCCAAGTTCAAAATTACCATCACTTAGAAAATGGATTGAACCGTATAATAAATCAGGTGAGGTTTTCAAAACCTTAAATAATAATTCAGTTTTTTGTCAGTATTGTAATAAAGTAGTCGTAGTAGAAAAAAAGTTTCAAATTGATCAGCATGTTAAGTCATTTTCACACGAAAAATATTCAAAAACTCTAACTTCTAAACAAACATTCGTTAACCAACAGTCAACTTCAAGTGAAAATCAATCAGTATTTTTCCAAGAACTTTGTTCAGCTATGATTTCTTCTAACATACCACTGCATAAATTACAAAATACCAATTTTAGGTCTTTTTTGGAGAAATATACTCATCTACATATACCTGATGAAAGTACCCTAAGAAAGAATTATGTAATCAAATGTTACACAGATATTTTAACAAAAATACGAGAAAACATAGGAAGTTCATTCATATATTTTTGTATCGATGAAACTACTGACCCACGAGGCAAATATGTTGCGAATTTTATTGTTGGAAAGTTAAATGTTGATTCACCATCAAAATCTTATCTTTTAGCATCTAAAGTTCTTGAAAAAACAAACAATAATACTATAGCAAAATTTGTAAATGATTGTCTTAGAATATTATGGCCAGAGGGAGGTAATGACGAAATTACCAAATTTTAACAAATTAACAAATTAACAAATTAACAAATTTTTCGGTTATTGTTGAAAGTATTAAAAAGCTTGAGACTTCAGGTTTGCTACTCATAAATGCTTTAGAAATATTTGAACAAGTTACAAATGCTATCAATAATCTTTCAGAAAATGAAAATAGTGTATTAATTAAAAAAAAATGTTCCGACATTATTAAAAAAAACAAAGGCCTGCTAATTTTAAAAGAAATTTCTAAAATACACCAAGGTGAGAATGTTGACTTAAGTTCTTCTATCAAACACTTTTCCCCGGAAATGTTGTCAAGTTTTAAATATGCACCCATAACAAGTGTTGATGTGGAACGAAGTTTTTCTGCATACAAACATATTGTCACAAATCGCCGTCATAATTTAACTGAGATCAATATGGAACATATTATTGTTACTTATTGTTTTTCCAATAACAAATAAATTATATATTTTTTATCACAATCATAAATTCATAAAATATATTGTATATAATATTGTAGTTTATTATTTTTTTTTCATCATAAATGTTTTGATTTTATAAATTTTCCATAAATAAAAAGCTGTAATAGGTAATAAAAATTTATTTTGCATGTTTTGTGATATTTAAGTGCATATTTTCGTCATAAATGTTTTGATTTTATAATTTTACCATAAATAAAAAGCTGTAATAATCAAAAATTATTTTGCATGTTTTATGATTTTTAAGTGCATATTTGCATGCATATTTTAACATTTTAAATGCATATAAATCCGGTCTTTAGTCATAATTATTGTATGTTATTTTGTTGGATTGGACTGTTGTCAATTGGTGGTTGAACGAGCGTATACACATGTTCAGATGTCTATTTTCGTGATCCGACCCATTAGCTTCAAACAAGCATCGCCGGTGACCCTCAAATATCATATGGTTCTTAACCACATGGCCCCTAATACCTTTGGCTCGAATATTTTCCTTCACATTAATTCCATCCTCGCCTAGGATTTTATACGCGTAAGATTTAGCACGGAGCGCACAAAACTCTGTCATAATACAGCCATCAGTCTCATCCGAAAACAGACCCGGAACCTTTATCCTCTCTGCAATATAGCACGGCTGGTCTCGTGGTAAGTTAGCAGTATCCATACGGCCAAGCAGATGGGTATTCTTTACAAGATCATCGTAGAAATCATCGGTTTGAATAAAATAAACCAGTGAATCTGTAATAATGATTTTAATTAATATATTATGTAAACACAAGATATTAGTTTTAATTTTACCCGTGTCAGTATACATAAGCTTGATATTATCGCCATAGTGCTTCTGCATTACATTGTAGTGATAATCATACATCAATGTCTTTGATATATCCAACACTGTTAAACCTGTAAAAATGACTATTAAATAATAATAGGGGAATAAACATGCTTGATACATACCGACATAAATAGGTTTATCGAATTTTATAATTTTTTTCTCCAATGTTATTGCACTCAAGTTTTCATTATATGATTTTGCATATTTAAATGTCGACAAGTTGATTAGTTTTTGCACTCTAGCATTATTCGAAACAAGCTCCATGTGTAACCTCCGTCTAACTTGTTCCATAGTCTTACCTATACAATTTTGAACGGGGATAGTGTCAAAATCAATTAAACACACCCACACATATAGATACATACCAAAAATACTATTATTCATAAGCTTGAAGAAGTCTTTTTCAAAATCATTCAAAGCTTTTTTCCTCATCTCTGTATTTAAATTAATAAATTCAGCAAGCCAGGATGATTGGTTGAATTGTAGGACTCTATGCACCTAGAATAAAATTAATCATGTTGAAATGTTTAACATGTATAAAATAATACATACTTTATCAACTATCAGCCCGTTTTTAATAGCTTGTTGGAGACTGCGGTAATACACGACATAATTTTTCTTTGACTCAAAAGTCGCCATAAGTTTTTTTACTTTTGAACCTGCAGGTATTCCGTTTTCGGGTAAAAATGGTAGATCATTATGTTTATCATGTAGATCTACCGGGTACGTTACGTCAACCTCATACATCCGTCCTATGGGGGAGGTATCATCCAAGTTGTTAAGTCCTTCTAGCTTGGCTTCAACCCACTTAAAACCGCCAGTAGGCATGTACTGGCTCATCGCCCATCCGTATAGGTTGTTACCTGTAAAGTTTTAAAAATAAAAAAATTTGAAAAATTATACTTACAATCTTGATATATAAGCCACGATTTCCTCAGCGTTTCGTCATAATCAGGTACCTTTGGGTTATTGGCTTTAGCAAAGCGCATGCTAGCCTGTACCAATCCACCGCGTATACCTATAATATAATTTATTTTTAGAACATTTAAAAGCTAATTTTTTTTTCTAATTTACATACTCTTTTCTATCGCTTCTTTCTCCGGGGATGCGTTGGTCTACGGACGAATGCATCACCGCGGCGGGTAAACGGACGGTCGGTCCCCCGCCGAGGCCCTCTTGGAGAATCAGCGGGGAAAGCAGACCCGTTGACCGCGGACGCTCTCGCCGCGGCCCGGAGACGCCGGTTTGCCCCGGTTCCCCGGCGGTGCGTTTCGTCTACGGACGAGGGCACCGCCGCAGCCGGCACGCGGACTGGTGGCGCCGGGTCGAGGCCTTCTCGGAGAATCGACGGGGAAAGCAGAGTTTGCCCGGTTCCCCCGGGGGTGCGTTCGTCTACGGACGAGTGTATCACCGCGGCCGGTACGCGAACGGGCGGCCCCTTGCTGAGGGCCTCCGGGATAATCAGCGGGGAAAGAAAACCCACTGAAATGGGTAATTTTGGGGCACCAAGTCGACACCGGCTGGGCGCTCGTCTATTACCCAGTCGCATCACAACCAATCGCTCGGGGGCCGGGCGATCCCGCGGCTTTGCAGCCACCCCCAGGGGACGGCTAGCTTGTCGCGCACTCGCCCGGGGACCGCCGGGTGAGGCGAATGTGTTGGGCGGCGCAACGCGCTTCGGACTCCGCGAGGGTTCGCTCTCTTACAAACGCCTCTTATCTTCGTAAAAACCCCCATATTATTATGGGGGTTATGTCACGGGGAAAAGACGACCGTCGACACGACGGAGCTAGCGCGCGAATGGCAGAGTTCCAAAGGCCCTCGGGCTCCCCGTTACGATCGCTCTCGGGCGTCGTCTCAGGCGCCGCTAATATGCTCCGACAAAGTCGCCGGTCGGATTAAATCCGGTTACCGGTGGCCCCGTACGTTGAATCTAATAATGAGACCTTCTGAGCGAGGGAACCCAAGTCGGACACGTTGAATCGCAAGCGCACGATTGAACGCATTATCCAAATCTAATGATATGCCGGGGTCTCTCTGAGCTACCCGCACTTGTTGCCAACGGCAGTCGGTGCGGACGGGCTTGAAGGCGCTCCCGGGTAACTGTACCCTCGGTCCAGGCCCAAGGACTGAGGGACTCGGCACAGCACTGTAAATAAGACCTGGCCCGCGCGGGGTGGACAGCCCAGTCCCCGCGGACCAGGAATATCCCGTCACCGTCCGGGATGGACCTGCCGCGGACAGAGCCCGGCCCGCGGGCCACCGGTCGAACGCATGCGAAATCATAAAATCTCGACGAGACTGCTTCTGTGGAGTACGGATTTTCTGTAACCGCAACGCGCTGAGGGCATGATGCCGACCGGAAGACTGGTATCGGGCCGGGAGACTGGCTCGCGGCAGTGCCGCGTGATTGGGGTCCGACCGTCCCCCCGTCTTGCCGAGAGTCTGCGGGTCTCGTGTTCTCGTAAATATGAAGTTTATTCGTTAAAGCCCCCGGAAATTGTCGAGGAGGGGTCAGATGGCGGCGATTTCCGCCGACCAACCGACAGTTTCGCATCGGGCGGCCTAATACCAATATTTTGCACACCGAACCGCTTTCGAGCGGCAAACGGTGGGCGGCGGCCCCAACTGCGGACGGCAGTGAGTGCCTTGAGCGCATAAAACAAGGTCCTGCGTGGTGGGCGAAATTGTAAAATCGCCCTCAAACGAGGAACGAAGGAGCTCGAGTTCGAAGGCGGTTATGAGATGAAGCCGATATCGTTCGAACGACTTTAGAACGGTACGGTAAGTTACTTGCAACCCGAGGCGAAAAGACCGAGTGGTCGCCCGAGAAAAGAGCTCTATTTGAAAGCATTAGTCCAAATTGGACCGCCGCAGTAACGTGCGGTGTCAGATACAATTTGTAAAACCGATAAGCCTTAAATACCACTTGGTAACTAGGCCGGCGAAACACATCGGCGGCCTCGCGTACGGTTACATCTAGCAGCGAGATGGGACCCCGCGGAGGCTGGCGGTCCGAATAGCGTCTAATCGTGGAAGCCAAAGTAACTGAATAAGCGAGGACGCCGTAAGCCGGGCCGCTGGGCTCCCCGGGGAACCATTGTTCGGCAAAAAGAGTCAAACCCGATGGTGAAGCCGGGTGGACTGGCGACCGTCTGCGAGGGGCAAAAGTAACGGCTGTCACCGTTCCACCAGGCCTCCCCGCAGGCGCTCGCCGGCCAACCGGAAAACCGAGATGGGGAGGGTGCGTAATTCTATGCACTCCATACCCCGATGCGGAAAGACGGTAACCGCAGAAGAAAAATCGCAATTATCGCGGCTAGGTACAAGCCGCGATTACCAGCCGAGTAACATACTTGTTACGATGCAAACTCTGTAATCAGCATAATATGCAAAAACCACACTGCGATTGGCCGGGTAGGACCGTCTGCGAAAGTCTTTATGAGGCCTTAAGTAGCCAAACCGCTGACCTGACAACGCAGCGGCATGGAATGTACCGGAAAATAAGCCCCTGACGGAGCATAACTCTGAAAGCTCCCAGTCTTCAGGACTGAGAATATCGGCTAAGCAATTCGGGGGAGGTAATTATGGGCTAAATAATTCTCGGCAAAGACACGGGACACTCGTTACACGTCCATACGTCAAGTCATGCACGAATATGCCCTTTACCCCCGAATTACACTGGCGCGGGGTAAGCGAAATTGGCGAAATACCAGAATTCCTAACCCCGAAATCAAAATGGGAGTAAGTGTGGGCGTCCGCATATATCCGTCCGCATATAACCCGGCCGGCGCACCCCGTTGGTAGGCGGGGTGGGGGGCGGGCGGAACATAGACACATCCGCCCGCCGCTGGATCAACTCTTGATCCCGTTACAACCTCGGCGCCTTCCGAAGGGCGTATCTGAGGGCCGTCCACCCGGTTAAAAGTGGACTCTGGGGTCTGGTTGAACCAGGTTTTAATAGACTACTCATGAGCTTAAATCAAGATAAGGTACACACCCCGACAGACTGCGGTCTGGAAGGTGGGGACTCGGATTTTGAGGCCTCGCCGCTTGATGAGTTCATGAGAACTCGGACGGAGCTGAGCGGCCCGTCGACTGAATGTCATCCTGGGTGGAACGCTGCCCCCGCTTCGGCAGAGGACACCGTGTCGCCCCCGGTAACCGACGACGGCTCAGGCCGTCTTACGTATTGGAAAAGGAAAAGACGAAGGAAAGCGGGGACCACTCGGACCCCGGACGAAATAGGTAGGAGAGAAGTTCGGACAGCAGAGTACGAAACTAGCCTCGGAGCACAAGCTCATAATGAGACAAGCTCTCGCCAAGGAACGGCAGTGTCGCACGGCAGAACGGCCGATACCGACTCCTGCAGACTTGAAATAACCGACGATGAGTCTCAGACGACAATTTAAGTCATACAAATCAATGCGAGAAGGTCACAGAGAGTGATGCACGAGATTGAAGGATTATTGTCGAGTAGAAGCATAGACGTCTGCCTAATACAAGAGCCAGCCGCCGACTGCAAAGGGATCTATCTGTTCGACAGACGTCCGTACAGGGTAGTAGCGAGCGGTCCCGGGTCTAAAGCCGCCATCGTATTCGCGAACCCCGCAGTCGGCATCCTGAGCTTGCAGCATCTCAGTACTCCCCATATTGCCGTAGCCGTGCTCACTGTTGGAAATCTCCGCTTAGTGCTGATATCAGCGTACTTTCAATTTTCGGAGCCAACACAGACGTGCGTTGACGCGCTCGAGTCCGTACTGGACTCGGTGAGTGGCAACGTATTAGTCTGCGCGGACGTGAACGCACGGTCTACGCTTTGGCACGACCGTCTCTCGGACGACCGCGGAGAGATTGTCGTGGACCTCATAGGTCGGAAAAACCTTAATGTCAACAACCTAGCGGGCAACGTGCCTACATTTAGAAATCGGGGGTCTGCGTGCTTGGACGTGACGCTCACGTCTCACGGCGTGAACGTGGTGGACTGGACCGCAGTCCACGATTAGACGTCAAGCGATCACGCGATCATAAGCTTCGACGTCACGCAGAACTGTGCGCGCCCGAATGACAGGACAGATCCTTTCGTAAAATACGACTGGAGCAAAACGAATTGGAATGAATTCCGTAAGTCCTTGCAGCTCAGAGTAAGCGCGTGGATGACGGATCTGGAAAGTCCGGATCTCGAGACCAGCGCTGCAGCACTCATGAGAGTGCTGACAGAAACCTGCGCTGAACGCATGGGCATAGTAAGAATCAAAAAGCGTAAACCACCTCCCTGGTGGAACCAGAGTCTGGATAGAGAACTAAGCAATCTCAGGCGCTGGAGGACTCGACTGAGGAACGCACGGAATGCGTTCGGCAAGCGTGTAATCCGGAACTCTTACGAGAAATTGAAGCAAAGGTTCAATATGAATTGCTTCAAAGCCAGGCGGGATTCCTGGCGCTCCTTTGTAACCGATATCGGAAACAGGGAACCGTGGGGACCCGTTTACACATGGCTAAAGACTGGTGGCCTACGGCCGTCTCAGAATCTTCCAGTGTCAATCCGCCGAGAGAACGGCTCTTTCACCGACTCTCTCGAAGAGACTGGGAAAAGACTTATTGAAATCCTGGTCCCGGGAGATACGTCCGACGGTGAGAGTCCCGAACAGACAGCCATCAGGGCGGTAACGGGTGTAAGAGTCGGGTCCTTCGACCCGGAGACGGGCGAGGACGAACCGCCCAATGCGTGCGATGTCGAGGAGGTAAAAAGGGCCATCTGGCGAATGGATCCAAAGAAGTCGCCGGGAGCCGACGGCATTACGGCAAAGATTCTCCGCCAGGCGTGGCCAGTTCTGGCCGAACACATAACGAACGTGTTCAACGTTTGTCTTCGGTCCAGAATGTTTCCAAACGCCTGGAAACTAGCCCGACTGGTGGTGATTCTTAAATCTACCGGTAAGGACCGAGCAGAGGCCAAGTCCTACCGACCGATAAGCCTACTCCCGGTGGTGTCCAAAGCGCTCGAACACGTAATCATAGACAGGATTCGAGCGGACACGGATCCGAGCATGTCAAAAAGACAGTTCGGGTTCACGAAAAACCTCTCGACAGTCGACGCGATGCACCACGCTCTGAATTGGACGAAAAGCAGGCAAGAAAAATACGTATTTGCAGTCTTCTTGGACATTTCGGGCGCCTTTGACTGTCTATGGTGGGCCCAGCTAGTTGTGGACATGCGAAGTGCTGGCTGTCGCAGCGGGCTGGTTGAGCTGACGAAAAGCTATCTGGACGGCCGCCGAGCTGTCATGCAGATCGGCGACCGAACAGTGGCAAAAACCCTTACCAAAGGGTGCCCGCAAGGGTCGGAGTATGGACCGGATCTCTGGAAACTAGCAGTGAACCCACTCCTGTCAGCTGACCCGCCCGCAGGTACTGAGATAATTGCGTATGCGGACGATCTTGCGCTACTTATCTCTGGCGAAAATCGGGCAGAGCTGGGAGTCGTGGAAACGAATTACTCAGCAGAGCATCGCTATGGGCGATCAAGCGAAAACTCTCCTTCTCCGCGACCAAGTCGCAGACCCTCTGGCTTAAGGGAAATCTATCCCGGCCAGACTTGGATCTCCGACTCGGCACTGTAAAGATAAAACCGACGGTCGGGGCTAAATACCTCGGCGTCACGTTCGGCGGTAAAAACTTCAGTGGCCATCTGACGGAAAAAGTGAAGGCCTCCGCGGCGCTATTCAGTCGACTGTGCGGCGTCGCAAAAACCAAGTGGGGTCTTAAGAGAGGTTTAGCGGCAAACCTGTATAAGACCGTATTCCTTCCGCAGATAAGCTATGCGGCCTCTGTGTGGGCTCAGAAGTGCATGACTGACGGGCACCACCGAGGGAGAGCAAACAGCGCTCAAAGAACCCCGCTTAGGGCTATTACAGGCGCGTATAAAACCACGTCGACGATGGCGCTGCAGGTTCTCGCCGGAGTACCCCCTCTCGAACTGGAACTATTACGGATAGCCAGAGTCGAGGGGGACAGGATCGCGGTCAGGAGAGGCGCGATGACGGCGCAAGAAGCCAAGGTTAGAAAGACGAGGCACAGTAACAATCTCCTCACCTCTGGCAGAGCAAGTGGGTCGCGAGCTCCAAGGGGAGGTGGACCGCGCGATGGTTCCCCGATGTCGGACGCCGGATGGATCGTGGGTGGTGCCGAATGGATCATTACACGTCCCAGCTGCTGTCCGGTCACGGGGATTTCAAAGCAAAACTCCACGGCTTTAACCTTGTTGGCGATGCAGCTTGCGCATGCGGTTTCCCCAGCGGAACTGCGGAGCATCTGCTAATGGATTGCCCACTTGCAGGTCAGGAAAGAAATAAACTCAAACTCGCAGTGCGAGCGGCCGGTGCGGACTGGCCGTGTGAGTTAGAGTTCATGACGAGCTCCGAAGTCATGTTCCGGGCGGTAAGTGAATTCGCTAAGAATACACTGGCGCGCTGATGCAGGGTTAGCTCGGTAGTCGTAATTGGTGATATAAGTAAAATTCCAATTCGGGGCCCTGTACCACGTACAGCGGCCGAGGGAAAGAGGGATAACCCTTCTAGTCCGCACGAGATACATAAACCCGAGTGAGAATTAATGGGGACGCAACGAGAATAAAAAGGTAGTAATCCATTAACCTTGCGACATACCGATGAATACGTTAAAATGGGAATGAAACGGAAGGATTGGGCAAAGCAACCGCGGGCGGGTACCTCATACATGACCCGTCCGCGGACCTCCGATCACACGCCGGTTCATTCTCACTGAAAACTCGATCGAGAGCCCGCATCCAGGAGATGCGAGCGAACTGGTGCTAGTAGTGGGCAGAAACCAGTCGTCTACTATCAGTCACCGTAAATCCGGGCAAATTACTCGGTGCGGGAACGGCCACCCGCGCAGTAAACCGTACCGCACAGAAAGGCGGATCGCGGCGGAAAATCCTGCGGATTCCCGCCTCGATATCGTGCTTGTGGGAAATAGGTCGTTGTGAGTACCTGGGATACGGAGCCCGAAATCTCATTCCTCGGGTACCGGAGAGAGCCCTGCTTGTAAAAACAGCACTCCGGTAGCTAGGGCACGCGCGTCCGGCAGCCGGGCGAGCGAGTGATTGTTCCCGCGCACGCGCGACTGCCGCGCGTCCGTGGCTTATGTGGATGGAACCGCGGAGGTTGTGGAAGTAGCGCTTTAGTAGAAGGGGGTTTGCTTGAGTAGATTAAAAACCTGCCGCCGCTGGCGCATTCGGCGATACCCATAATATGCCTTGAAGTAGACATGCTCCGGGCCGTCTGCCTGGCGCTCGGGCACCCAGACGCACCCCTTAGCGAGGGATGACGATTGCGCCGCTAAGGCGCGGACGAGTCGGGCGCGGTAAAGACGGCTAAAGGTTTGAGAGACCGCCGTGTACTGGCGTCGCTTACCCCCGTCACACAGCCGGTTAATCAATACCCTTTTCTATAAATAGTAGCATGTCATAGTCGGTTAGAAGTCCTAATTTTATAGATGTATACTTCAACATGGAATCGAAGCTGAAACCTGGGGCCGTATAATAAAATGCTGGATCTAAATTGTACGTTTTCATGCATAGATCGCGGAAATTTTCGAAAACGTCCGCGAGCAACAGCACATCCACTTTCAGGTACAAATCAGAATAGTCACCAAGCGTTTGGCACCCAAAGTATCTCCATACTACCATAGCATGATCATAATCCGTGTCATTTACGTCATCCTCCTTAAGCGTACTATAGAAATCTTCTTTTGATGGTAGATTAGGCTCGTCCAACTTATCCCAGCCATCCGTATACTCGTATAGGATATACACCCTTGCGGGTGACAAAAGGCATATCACCGGCATCGAAATATTTCGAAGTCTCTCGGAATTTCGAAAAATCTGGAGTCAAGAGGTTTTTTGCGAGACTCCTCAACTGTGACGGCATAAACCTACACGTGTCTACAAACCGTATGGTAAACGTCTTACTTATATATTAAGAAAATGATATAAATTTCTCTTCGCTATTTGCAACAACTCTAATACTGTTAGCGTCATACCCTAACTCAGTCACAATCAAATGAGCATCATAATTAGACAAATTATGAAAAAAACATGGGACGAATTTTGGTTGTTTTAGTTTTAAATTACAATGGGCGCATAATGATTGCCTGAATCTACCAGTCAGGTGACAATGATCGCGAACTTTTTCAATCGTGTCGAAACTCCGTTTGCAAAAATTACAATTTTTGTTATCACTATGTATTCGCGTATCATCCTCACTCATGACTATAGGGACAATGGTCTTTAATAATTCCTCAATTTTATGGCCTACCTCAACGATATTTTCAAGAAAATGTCTGGCAACATCCTCTTGAATACTACTACCGCGAAAAACTACCGGTGTGGTTGGTATATTAAATCGCTCTATGAGCTCTAACGGTACGTCTTCGGACGCCTTGACTAAAAACGAATAACTCATGGGCTTGTGGTCATGTATTAAAGTCGTATGATCCCACCTTTTGACATTAGTTTTTACTAGGAACGCTTCAAAATCGGCGTAAATAGTAAACGGATGTCGTTGAGCATTTTGCCAGTTTTCAAATTGAAGTGTTGCACCAACATCGGGCATTTTGGGTAGAATCGGCGGCTTATGTGCTCCACAAAATAATTTATGTTCCTCGAGTGCTGCCCGCCCGCTTAATTTGTATTTTAATGACTGATCGTCGAATGACGTGAAGCAACGTTTACAGAAATATTTCGAATGACCGTGTTTAGTTATTTGTGAGCGGATCAATCGTGAAAAATTCGATATATAGACATAGTGGCTCTTTTCACCTTCAGTGTATAAAATTAAGTCAAAATGGTCGGTTTTTTCATTGACTACAACTTTTAATGGAAAGAAGTGAGGAGTCGGATTTTGTGAAGATGGCTTAGATATTTTGTTACCGTAAATATTTATTGAGACTGAGCGTATAGGGGTAGATTTATTGTGCGCATACGTTAATAAAATACGTTGTTGTTGGCGATATACAAATATACTCCGCTGGGCGGTTCCTCCTATATTCAGCTGCCGGAATATATCGACGGGAAGCGAGGTACCATCAACCCACAAAATGTAGATCAACAGTGTTTTAAGTGGGCAATTTTAGTGAGACATGTTACGGGGCCGACAGCATTTCGTTTGGAGGGAGCTAGATATAGCCAGCATGAGAACAAATATAATTTTGAAGATATATCGTTCCCTACTCCACTGTCTGATATATCAACATTTGAAAAAAATAACAAAAATGTATCTATTAACGTGTACGGCCTTGACAAGAATTTTCAAGTACCGAAATTGCCATGGTATGAGGTCTACCCGCTACGTGTGGTCGACGTGGAAAAATCTAATCATTTTGACATGCTGTTGGTGACGGACGGCAGCAACTCACATTATGTTTATATTTCTAATTTTTCCCGGCTGGTACGTACACAAAAAACAGGACATAAGGAGAGAGTAGTATTCTGCAAGAGGTGTTTCACGTTATTCGATAACCGGAATTTGAAATTCAAGTTGAGCGGACAGGAGGCCCTGGACCAACACAAATTGATTTGTGGGGTGCACAAGCCAATTTTTCCGGAGATGCCAAAGGAGGGTGATTGTGTTGAGTTCAGGGCGTGGAAAAACACGGTGAGCACTTGTTTGTAATTTACGCGGATTTCGAGGCGATCTTGGCGAAGGCGGAGGAGGCGAGAAGGGATAGTACCACGATTACCCAAAAACACGAAGCGATGAGCTACGGTTTTTTGGTGAAGGCGAGCGAGGACGTGCCGGCGGATTTATTGGTTCAACACGAGATACCGGCGGGGTCGGTAATCTACAGAGGCAGCGAAGACAGGACGTTCGTGGCGAGACATTTCATGGAGTCGATTGTTGATGTGGCCCGGAAAATTGAAGGTCTGATGAAGACGAATATTCTTTTAATTATGACCGAGGGTGAAGAAAAAACACATCAAGAGTGTAATGCGTGTAACTTATGCAAATGCATATTAGTCGGGGGCGATAAGGTTAGGGAGCATGACCATATCACGGGCAAATTTAGGCAGACCTTGTGCTCCAGATGTAACCTGGAGTTGCAGCAACCTAAATTTGTCCCCGTATTTTTTCATAATCTCTCAAACTACGACTCGCACTTCATAATCACTGAACTTGGGTATGATACACAGGCGCTCAACGTTATACCGAACAGTGAGGAGAAATTTATATCTTTCTCGAAGTATATAAGTAGTACATTCACTGTTCGGTTTATCGACACGTTCAGGTTTATGGCGTCGAGTCTGTCGTCCCTGGCCGAAAATTTAGTTACACCTGAACATGAGAACTTCCGTGAGACAGCCAAACATTTTGTCGCCGGAGATATGCCGATCGTGACTCGTAAGGGGGTGTACCCATACGAGTACACAGATAGTTGGGAGCGGCTGGAAGACAGGAGACTACCGAGTAAGAGAGATTTTTTTAGTACGTTGACGGAGACCGGGATTAAGGACGAAGATTTTGAACACGCGAAGTTGGTCTGGGACCACTTTGATTGCAATACGTTGGGCGAATATAGCGACCTGTATCTCAAAATCGATGTGCTGTTGTTGGCGGACGTTTTTGAGAACTTCCGCGATGTATGTATGAGGGCATACAACCTCGACGCCGCAAATTATTTCACCGCACCAGGACTTAGTTTTGACGCGATGTTGAAGTTTACGGGGCAGAAACTTAAATTATTACACGATTATGACATGCTGTTCATGTTTGAGAATGGTTAGTATATTATTTTTTAAAAAATGTACATATAATAATCTTATTTATTTTTACAGGTATACACGGTGGACTAGTACAAGCGAGGATATGGATAACACATGCGAGATTGCTTTCTCGACTGAGCAATTTTGAATTGAGAGTTTTGACTATGTTGATGAGTGAAAGACATTATGATCGGACGATTCCGGAAGATAATGCTATAGTAAGTTTAAACATACATAAAGTCAAATATTGAAAATAATATGATTAGATTTACTAATATAAGTTAATTTTTTATAGATACAGATATCGTTTAGTGTGTTGATGCGATCGTCTAGTACGATCCGCAGGCTCGTAATAATGCAGTTAGTATATGGACTGAGGAGAATTGCGATTTTTGATTCCGAACGCATTAGGGAAAAATTAGAAATGGATTGGACGTTAAATGTCCTAACCATTCTTACCTGCTTAGATTTCGACTTCGACACTTCTCGTTTCATTCTTTACAGAATAAAAGAACTCAGGTGTAAATATTTATTAAAAATTAATTTACTAATAAATAATATTTTCCTCGTTACCATACATCAGTTCATATTATTTCAGAAAAACTATATGCTCACTATCTTTACTAACATAATATCATCTATTTTTACCTAGCATCATTTTTATCGAAATAGTTGAAAATATTTCTAAAAAAAAAAAACCATGATTCTACCATAGCCAATGTCTAAATAATATTTTAGTAATACATGGCTTAAAATGTTACCACCTCCGCAAAAATGCTGTAGATCAACGGTCGGTCGGTACATTACCCCGTGTAGCTATGATCGGTCAGTGTGTATCCAGTATTTTGTCCTATGAACACACATTTTGCGTTTACAGTATTTACTATACTGATTATTTCAGATACTGATTTATCTTTATAAGATTTGTATTCACCATAGTAGGTATTTATTATTTCGTTTGTGATATTCATTACAGGAAAAAATGTGAGTATTTTGTTTTATATTATTCATAAGATATTTAAGAATTACATATAATCCGATTTTTAGATGTCAAATAATTCATTACCGAGTACTCCGATTTATGAAGGAGATGAGTAAATCGACGTCTGGTCAGAATACCTATCCAGTCTCCAGTTATCATCGAGATGCAGGACATTTTCAGATATGCTGAGATGATAAGTTTATTATTTATAAAAAAAACCATACATGGAGCTCTACCCGCCCTACTTCTTAGAGTTGAAAAGTGTATAAAGCTACATAAATGCGCGGTTATTAAATCTATTTTATCCTTTGTGAAAGGATCCCCTAGCTCCGTGTTGGTGGTACTGATGGGAACCCTTAAACCAGATGGATTGCTATACCTATATGAATCCCTTGGATTCACATGGTATTGATGGTTCATTGTTATCCTTAGCTGATCTATGAAGTGCCCCAAAAATGCTTTTTCGATTCTTACACTCATTTTGGGGTTACAGAGATTTTCTATAATAATATATGTCATACGATACTGTTGTATATATTTTTTTTATTATGGAACATTTTTTTTTTTTTAGCATATATATTTATTACAATGAGGTTTCTATTTTTTTTTTAAATTTAATTTACTATAACGTTAAATAGTATGGTAGTTAAAGTATCTATAATGTGTTTCATGCCCCTTCCTCATTTTGCCATTCGATAAAGGTGGTCAAAATGTTTGCATAGCCCGTATCCACGTTCGGTTTAAAAGGAAACCGCTTCTCCGGTTGGCTCTCGCTAAATGCTTGTATTTTTCTTTATAGCGTTTTTAGCTGCTTTGATGGCTGCTTTAAACCCACATCCAGCCCCGATTTTATGTTTTTCTTTCATGGCGGTTGTCAAGCCCCAAGCTACGGCTTTCTCTTTTAAATTTGAATCTTTAGGCTTAAACCTATCCCAGGCTCGCTGCTCTAATATATAATCGGCTTTGTTACGATCTGCGAAAGAATTACTATTTTCATACGCAATGTCGTGCTCTCTACAAGCAGAATCCAGGAGGTTTATACCTTTGTCACCACGAGCTATCCGTTTTTTAAATTTGTACCAGGACCACAATATTGATAACCTAGAGAGAGAGAAATGTTATTATTATTACTAATATAATATACGCATATTATGATCTCACTAGGCACGTGAAGCTCTAGCGGTAATTTGTTTATAAGCGTGTTGATAAGACCAGCGCCTTTATTGTTGTTCCTTCTTCGAGCGAGTGACTTCGTGTACTGATCAAGTTCGCAGTATTACAGAGATATTTATTTAAAAATGAAATTCCTTAAACAAGATATACAACTCACAGTTGAAAACGTGGACATGCCTACTACGTATAAAAAACAAAGACATGAGGCGCTTCTACCTAATACGATAAGATCACTTATTGTTGGTCCTTCAGGTTGTGGGAAAACTAATTTAATATACACATTATTAACACACATAAACGGTATTCAATTTCACAACGTTTACATATATTCAAAAACATTGGATCAACCAAAGTATAAATTATTGAGTGATATTTTATCAGACATTGCTGGAATACAATTATTTACATTCTACGAAAACGAGCAAGTTATTGAACCTGAAAAAGCTAGGCCAAACTCTGTGTTTATTTTCGATGATATTATTACTGAAAACCAAAAGATTGCAAGAACTTACTTTTCCAGAGGTCGGCATAATTTAATAGATGTTTTCTATTTAGCTCAGAGTTATTCAAAAGTACCTAAGCAACTTTTGCGCAACAACGCTAATTTTATTGTACCGTTTAAGGAAGATGAGACAAATTTGAAACATGTTTACATGGAACATTGCTTTGGTGATATGTCATATCCAGAGTTTAAAGATTTTTGTACTTCATGCTGGCGTAAAGGGAGATTTGAGTTTATCGTCATAAACTAAGACTGTGAACGCGACAATGGGCGATACCGTCACGAATTCGATACGTTCGTCGTTATATAAACTAATGTTTTTTATAAAAACACTTCATTTGCAAATATGTCGTCTAACAATGAAGTACTCGGAGAATTGATTAAAGCCAAAGAAAATATTAAACGCAAGTATACTGCATTACAACACGGGAAAGCTGATATTCATTCATTAGTAACGGAAACATTAAAACCAATTATCAATCCATTAAACGAGATTCAAAAGTCGACATCGCAACCTCGGGAGATAACTGTTCAAAATATCGAAAAAAATAATACAGAAAATTCCAGAATTTTTAAAATAAACGAGTTGTTGGATTCGTACAGCATAGACAAAACGTATGGTCCAAAATTGCAATCAAACGGAGACGCATATTTGGGTAAAAAAGAAATTAAACTTAACGGAAATACATTAATTATTGAAGATACATCATGCCCGTTAACACAAGGTCTTGTTAGTTTAATAATTTCGAAAACTCCGAAAATCTATACCGCAGATGATCTAAACACATATAAATGCATATTAATTCAAACATCAGCACATTTGACATCAGACGGGAAAAAAATTTAAAAAGGTGGAAAAAAATTCACCGACATAAACTAACCATTGTTCCCATCTGGTTATCTGTGAAATTTCAAAATAAAAGTTTAGTATACTGGAATGATCCTAATGAGTTAGTCGAGCGTTGATGACTCGAGGGAGATGTGCTACAATTCACCGCGTGGCAAAACGCGCAGAGACATCCCATAGTTATATATGCCGATTTCGAGGCTCTGCTTGTAAAGACCGAAGAGGAAAAGGGTGATAATACAACAATCATACAAAAACACCATCCTATGAGTTACGGATTTTTAGTTGAGGCGTCTGAAAATGTTCCAATAGAGTTGTTAACACAATTTAACATACCGATTGGACCAGTTATATACCGAGGTAGTGAAAGCAGGCAAGACGTGGCAAAGCATTTTATACACAATATCACTGACGTTGCCGAGAAAATAGAACAATTATTAAAGACAAATGTAATGATAAATATGAGTGCACATAAAAGAGCGGTTCATAAGGCGGTGACACACTCTAATCTGTGTTTTATAAAGTGTAAACCACCTAATGAGATACAACATCGAAAAACCGCCGACCACTGCCACCTTTCTGGAAAGTATCGACAAGCTCTTTGCAATATGTGTAACCAGAAACTACAAACACCAGTTTTCGTCCCGTGCTTTTTACATAATCTTTCAAACTATGATGCTCATTTCATAGTAACAGAACTAGGTTATAATTCAAAAATAATAAAAGTAATTCCGAACAGCGAGGAGAAATTCGTTACCTTTTCAAAATATATAAGTAACAATTTTACTATCAGATTCATCGACACATGCAGATTTATGGCTTCGAAACTTTCAACACTCGCTAAAAATTTGGTAACTCCTGACTTTTCTAAATTCCGTGAGACGGGGAAGCATTTTACCACCAGTGATATGAACCTTGTAACCCGTAAGGGTGTACACCCTTACCAGTACACGGACGAGTGGAGTAAGCTCGATGAAAATGCGTTACCGGATAAAGCTGAATTTTACAGTATCCTGACCGAGTCGGCAATTAAAGATGAAGAGTACGAGCACGCGATGAAAGTATGGGAACATTTTGGATGTAAAACGATTGGTGAATATTCAGATTTGTATTTAAAAATTGATGTATTGCTGCTGGCTGATATTTTTGAAAATTTCCGTGATGTGTATATGAAGACTTACGACTTAGATCCTGCATACTATTACACCGCTCCAGGGTTTTTATTTGATTGTATGCTTAAATACACGGCAGTAAAACTAGAATTACTGTCAGATTATGAAATGCTTCTCATGTTTGAAGACGGTTAGTATATTGGGATTATTTCTGTATGCATATAATGACAATTTTTTCTAGGTATTCGAGGTGGACTCACACAAGCCAGCATGCGGTATACAAAATCAAACAATGAAAAAACACCAGATTACAACCCGGCAGATTCAAAATCATGGCTTGTTTATCAGGATTGTAAGTTTATTTATAAATAATAATAATATAGATAAATTAACTTTTTAAACTTTAGGCAACAATCTTTACGGCTGGGCAATGTCTCAGTTTATGCCCTACGGAGATTTCAAGTGGGTTAAACCATCACTTGACGGATTACACGATTTGACTGAGGATTCGCCCATAGGACGGGTTTACGAGGTTGACGTTGTTTATCCCAAAAAATTACATGATAAACATAACGACTGGCCATTCCTACCACAAAACAGCATACCACAAGGTGCAAAAGTACGCAAACTCATGGCTACATTTGAACCTAAGAAAAATTATATTGTTCACTATCGAAACCTCCAGCAAGCCTTAAACAATGGTCTCGTAGTTGAAAAGGTGAATATCATATATATAATGGTATTTTATCATAGAATTACTAACATTTATATTATAGGTGCATAGAGTTATTCAATTCAAGCAATTACCTTGGCTTGCCCAGTATATTGAATTAAACACTAATATGAAGAAAAAGGAGGAAAATGATTTTGAGCGGGATGAACGGTTGATTTTGAACGGTGTAGGTGGGGGTGGCCGTCGATGACAATAATTTTGGACACTTGGCCGCTGTCCACTCAATACTGAATCAGTCCTATTTTCTCGCCCGTTCAAAACAGTCCTCTCGTTCATATAGTCAATATCGTCCATCAACAAGTTCCAAATATTCATAGACACCGCCGTTCAAATAAAGTGAGTTTTATTTGATAATTATTATTATAATATTATGCAGTCGTATTACACGACTGTAAAGGACCGCTCGATTTCATTGGAGAATTTTTCATATATTATATGAAATTAATAGGAGTTTTATTTTTATTTTGCAGTTTTGATTTCATTCACTCATCTCATTCAACCACGTCAAGCCAACCACAGTTACATACTGTCTACTATAAATAAAAGTGACTCCGGCTCCGTGCAATCATCAGATAATCACCTCTAACTTAAAGTGATTTAATTTTAAGTCTAATAAAATAATTAGATATTTTTAAAAAATTATAAAAATATCTATTCACGCATATCGGTATTCACGTGTACACGTTTAGATAATTTATTTATTTTTTTTTTTTTACTGTCTCCAGAGTACTATGGCATTCCTCCAGTCTCTGCAGGTCCAGGCGAATAGCGTAAACCTCTCAATCGGCGAACTCAGCAAGGACTTGTCGTACCCATATGAAAAATGTGGACACTAAGTTTGGAACCGCCGTGTCTTGCGTATTGATAGATACCGAAAAAACACAAACAATCAATGTTTTCCTACCGAAAGCCATCCGAATGACGGACGTCGATATTTCCGAATATGTCAGCCTTTCCGTCGGCGATCTCACCAGGCACGAGGCGTACCCCGAACAGAGCATGAAGAATGTGAACACACAATTCGGGATGGCGGTGTCTGCGTGTTACACAAAACCGCGGGGACACGCACTATAAATGTGTTTCTGCCGAAATCCGTTCAGATGACTGACGGGGATATCAATAGTTATAATCTCGGCACAGTTCCCGCGGTAAGCCTCATATATGGGGGGGGGGGCTAAATAAAAGCAGTTTTGTAATAGATTTCAAATTAACATTGTAAACAACTCGTTCTCCGTCAGGTTTGTAGACACGTGTAGGTTCATGGCGTCGAGCTTGGAGCACATGGCGGAGAACCTCACCTCCGCGAACTTTGATAAGTTTCGGGAAGTCGCGAAACTGTTCACCCCGTCGGAGATGTCGTTGATCACACGGAAAGGGATTTATCCGTACGAATACACGGATTCGTGGGATAAATTACAAGTACCATCGTTACCTGATAAGTTTCAATTCTACAGCGCGTTGACGGAGACACACGTGTATGATGAAGATTGCGATCACGCGATCCGGGTGTGGAATCATTTCGACTGAACAACACTCGGTGCTTATAGCGATCTGTATCTTAAAGCCGATGTGTTCTTAAGTGCCGACGTGTATGAGAGTTTCAGAGATATATGCATGACCACATATCACCTCGACCCCACACATTACTTCACATTACCCGGATTCAGTTTTGACAAAGGTCCAACTTTCGCTCTTGAACGATTATGAGAAAATTCTCTTTCTGGAGTTCAATACGCGTGGTGGCCTGGCGGTCCAACAATCCTGAGACGCCAGGATACAATGCCGAAGAACCTAACACGTCACTCATAAACTTAGATGGTGATTATAAAATATAAATTATATGTACGTGTAAATTAATCCATGTTTTTCCGTATTTATTTAGCAAACAATTTGTACGGGTACGCGATGTGTCAGTATATGCCGATTGGAGATTTCGTATGGTACGCGGGAAATCCAGAGGTCACGCTGGCCCAGTTAGAGTGGATGGGCGCGACGGACGTTGGGGGTAGATTTTACGAAGTGGATATAATATACCAGCAGAATCTACACGACGCCCACAACGATATGCCGTTTTTGCCTCACGCCAGCATTCCGCATCGTTCGGATTAAAAATATTTAGAATATTTAGATTTACATAATAAACTAGGTACCTACTGAAACAAAAAACCAGAAAAATGTATTATTCCAGTTAGGTATTGAAATTGATGATACAAGAGTTAGTGAATTATATAATGATCGAACGTATACTTTCGGAGATACATATAGACCAGACCGCGTTCGTGAACGACTATCTTCTGAGGAGGAGACTTGGTAATATTCTTTATGTATTTTAGTTTTAAATATCCTTTATATAATATTTTAGTTTTTAAATATCATATTATATTCCTTGGTGAAAAAAAGGTCTGGATAAAATCTTTTGTTACATACGGTGAGGATTGTAAGCATGATGGGGTGAGCGGTAGCCGTTATTTTTATTACCGCCGCATAGACTAATTAGGTTTTTTTAAAAAGATTCATAAACTACGCTTGATAATGGAAAACGTGTTTCCAGTGCTAACACTAGCAGTTAGGGCAAAAATAAGCCGGGCTTCATCGAGATTGAGTCTTCGCTCAATCGTGTGGTATTTTAGGAAAAAGGTCGATAATGTAGTCAGTTACCGTGCGTTCATAAATTCGATAGAGGCCAAACTAATCGCAAAATTACGCGAACACACGTGTATTAACACTATAAAATACAACCTGAAACTAGAGGCTACATACGTCATACCCAAGTTGGATAATTCGGCTCAAAATCAGGAGTTTAAAACTTCGGGCCGAGAACTCTATGCACACAGCAACGTCGAGGCTTTGGTTGATCGTGATTTCTCTACGCTCCTCGCCGAAGAGGATTGTTACGCCGGAAAGTATAGCGGGTTCGCCTTATCGTGCATCGATAGACTGCTCTTGGGTGTGTAAGAGTCACGCCTATGGGGGATCGTCGTACTTACCGTTGCCGGAAAGTATTTTGAATCGGAAGGCCGTTGTTAACCCTAAAAATATCGACCGGCAATGCTTAAAGTGTGCGATCCTCGCCAAACACGTACCGCACGGAAATCGCACACGAGTAGGCACGAATTATTTGAGCGAAGAACACCGCTATGACTTTTCCACAATATCAATCCCCACTACCGTGTCGGAAATAAAACAATTCGAAAGATCGAATCCCGACACGACAGTCAATTTATACGGCGTGAGAAAATGCGTGGAAAATAAGAATAACAAAAAATCGAGCACAAAATATGCCGCATACCCGCTGCGAATCGCGGACGAGGAAAAAGCGGATCATTTCGACCTGCTGTTGATTAGCGGGAAAGACGACATGAATCATTATGCGTTTATTTCAAATTTTTCACGTCTAGTGCACCGCAAAAAAATAATCATCAACACCGCTTATTTTTTTGTAAACTATGTTTCACCAGTTTCGAGGACCGCCCATTGAAATATAAATTACACGGCGACCAGGCGTTGGCGAAGCATCGTTTGTTGTGTGGTACGCACAACCAATTGTGCCTCTTATGCCGAAAGAGGGAGATACGCTCGAATTCAAGACGTGGTGTAAAACGGAACGCCTGCCATTTGTAGTTTACGCAGACTTCGAAGCCCTATTACTGAAATCGTCTCGGAAACAAGGTATTAATACCACGGCGATACACACGCACCACCCCATGAGTTACGGTTAAATCGTAGTCGCAGCGGAGGGGGTACCAATAGATTTATTTGACCAGTTCGACATTCCGAGTGCTCCCGTCATTTTCCGAGGCTCGGCGACCGAAGACGACGTGGCCAAGCGTTTTGTCCGCGACGTCCTCGATGTGACCGCCAAGATAGGCAGATTGTATAAGGAAGTTAACGTGTCGATTTCTATGAGTGTTGAGGATTGTCACGTGCATGACGCCAAGGTGATGTGTGATTTGTTCAGCGGTGCGTTTACTGAGCGTAACTGTAAAACTGCACATCACGATCACTTGTCGGGGCGTTTTTTAAAATCATTATGTAACACGTGCAACCTCAAGTTGAAAACACCGACATTTGTTCAGTGCTTCCTGCATAATCTGTCGAACTACGACGCACATTTTATAGTCACAAATTTAGCGAACGACGACAATAATCGAATATCTGTAATCGCGAACACTGAGGAGAAGTATATTTCATTTTCGAAGTATATAAACAACACGTTCTCCGTCCGGTTTGTAGACACGTGTCGGTTCATGACATCAAGCTTGGCACAGTTGGTGGAGAACCTCTCCTCCGCGAACTTTAATAAGTTTCGCGAAGTCGCGAAAGTGTTCGATCCGTCGGAGATGCAGTTGGTCACACGGAAAGGCGTTTATCCGTATGAGCACACAGATTCATGGGATAAATTGCTAGTGTCATCGTTACCAGACAAGTTCCAGTTCTACAGCGCGCTGACTGAGACGCACGTGTGTGACGAAGACTACGATCATGCGACCAGAGTTTGGGATCATTTCGGCTGTACAACGCTCGGTGCTTATAGCGATCTGTACCTTAAAGTCGACGTGGTGTTAAGCGCCGACGTGTTTGAGAATTTCAGGGATATATTATGCATGACCACATATCACCTGGACCCAGCACAATACTACACGTTACCCGGCTTCAGTTTCGACTGTATGCTGAAACTTACGTAAGTTCAACTTTTGCTCTTGGATGATTATGAGAAAATTTTGTATCTGGAGTCGGCCACGCGCGCGCCAACAATCCCCAGACGCCTGGATACAATGCCGAAGAACCTAACACGTCGCTCATATACCTAGATGGTGATTATAAAATATAAATTATAGGAACATTTCTACTTTACCGGGTACCCTTTTTTGTGCAATTTTTTTTTTTGGAAACTTATGAAGTTAAGTACACTGAAAACGATGGTGAAAACCGAATTTGGGGCACGAACTTAGTTTTGAAGCTATGGCCTAATGAAGTTCACTATTTAGCGATTTTTACGCATTCGCGCATCACACTAGTTTACTACGACTATTTCGAAAACACCACTATATACCAATTTTTTTTATCTTAACGACATTCATTAAGATAATATAACAAATAATAAATGTATTTGGAGCAAAAACAATTTAAATATGAGATATCTAAAACGTTTCAGTATTGCACTCGTTATATAAGAAACTAGTGTTTTTTTCTAATACATATCTTAAATAACATTTTCTTTAAAAATATATTACAATGAGTGTCAAGAGTTTAAATTTATATGACTTAAAAGAACTGTCTCTTCAAAACGAAGGATTGGCATTAATATAAATGCTCCGGAATTTTGGTGTATTACATAATGCACCGAAATGCATAAGAGGGCATAAAATGACATTAACACGCGAAGAAGCGTCTTTGGATAAATTCAAAAGTGCAGGGAAAAACAAACTAAAAAAAAAAAAAAACTTGCAACTATAGGTAAATATTAAAACTAAATTAAACACTACATTATAATTACTAAAATTAAAACTAAACTAAATTAAAATAAATACTAAATAAATATAAAACAAACAATTTATAGCATGTCATTGAGGAAAAATACATTTTTTGCAAAGTCCCATCTGTCATGATTAGACATTTGTGGTTTCGTGAATTTATTGGTGATGAGTTGCTCCATCCCAGTACTCCAACTACAGTTGAGGCTGGCAAATCAAACCATCGTAGATTGGGCATCGTTTGTCATTGCGAAATAGTGAACTTCATTAGGCCATAACTTCAAAACTAAGTCCGTGCCCCAAAATCGGTTTTCACCATCGTTTTCCAGTGTACTTAACTATACTCTGTCCAGCGAGAGAACGGGCCGCGCGCCGACCAAAATCGGCCCGTTTTCGCGCATCCCCGAGCGTACCCAGCCCAGTGTGCTCACAACGACGGCCCACCGACCGATGTCGCGCTCCGACGACCGACGTCGCTTTCCGACGACCGGCGGCACGTGTCCGACGATTCCAGTTGATGCTCGTAGTACATTCCTGATTCCAGCGCGAAGTGTGTTTACTATTTATTATACGTAACTCAAGTGAAAATTATATCTTTTTTTCGTACGAATAATATAATTTTAAAATGAGTGATGAGCGACCAGTTTCTAGTACACCATTAAAGGTGAACCCTAGAGGAAAAGTAAGTGTGGATAAATTTTAATTGTTTTTAATTTGGAAAACCGGTACTAGGCCCCTTAATATATTACATTTTGTAATTTTTTAAAGAATATTATTTGATTTGTAATCAATATATTTTTTTTGTCTTCATTTTTCAGTTCGTCGGAAGTCGTCAAAAACTGATGATTGTAAATTTGTTTAAATCAAAAATGATACAACAGCCAACGTTAAAGGTTAAAGAAGTAGCGATGATAATTTCAAAAGAATTGGGTATTGGTAAAAATACAATCCAGTCAACAATTGCTGAATACAAAAACAAAAAAACTGTGAGTTCGCCAAATAAATCAAAAATTCGAGCGACATATAAACAAAAAGTTGATGATTTTGAACGTGACGCGATACGGAGGAAGGTGCACGAGTTTTGGTTCCGAAAACAGTTACCTACACTGGATAAAATTTTAACAGCCGTTAACGAAGACCCAGACTTAAACACATACAAAAGGTCTACTCTACATTTACTAATACATGACTTAAATTTTGTATACGTCAAACGTGGCCGTAACAGCGCTCTCATAGAGATGATATTGTGTTATGGCGCACAAAATATATTGAAGATATACGTAAATACCGGGCACAAAGAAGAACGATATACTACCTGGACGAGACCTGGGTCAACGCAGGTGACTGTAACGACAGAATATGGCAGGATAATACTGTTACGTCCCACAGAGATGCCTTTTTGAGCGGTCTTTCTACTGGCGCACCGAATCCTACAGCAAAAGGGAAACGACTTATTGTTGTTCATATTGGATCAAACGAGGGTTTTGTCGACGGTGGCTTATTGGTATTCGAATCCAAAAAAGGTTCTTCAGATTATCACGAAGAAATGAATGGTGATGTTTTTTTCGACTGGTTGAAAGGCGTCATTCCATTACTTAAAGACAATTCTGTCATAGTTATGGACAATGCGCCTTATCACTCAGTTAAAGTAGAAAAATGCCCAACATTAGGATGGAAAAAGGCGGGAATTGAAAGTTGGCTTGAAGAAAAGGGTGAACCATTCCAAAGGCCGATCAACAAGGTAGGACTAATGGAAATCGTAAAGCGTATTAAACCGCAGTTCAACAAATACGTTGTTGACGAATACGTCAAAACTAAAAATATGACGGTATTACGGACGCCACCGTATCATTGTGAGTTGAACCCAATTGAACTTGCGTGGTCGTCCGTAAAAAGGTATGTGAAGTCAAACAATACCACATTCAAACTTCCGGACGTACAAAAACATTTGATTGATGGTGTTAATCAATGCACTCCCGAAATGTGGGAGAATTTTGTCAAACACGTCATCCAAATAGAAGACAGATTTTGGAATGTGGACATGACCGTCGATGATGTGATGGATGACGACAATTTACATGTAATGACGATCACTGGGGACACGTCCGATTCAGATGACCTTGGATGTGTAGCATTAGAATAAATATATTGTTTATACAAATGTTTAATTGTCATGAATTTTTATTATGTATATGAATTTTGTATTTTTTTTTTGTTTTTTTTTAATTGTTATGACAATGGTTATTAACCTACTTTTAATGTATTTTGTATTATGTTTATTGCATATGAAATTAATTGTTAAAGTTGACTATAAAAAAAAATATTAATAAAATATTTTACGTTTATTTTATGACAAAGGTATTATAATAACGTGTTTTTACTACATTTATTTGTCGAAAAATGTAGAAAAAACTAAGTGTTCATATTAAAAAAGTTGTATTATTAAAATTACGTTGCATACAATAATTAATGCGGTAAGCCGGTAAAATATTGCACGTGTTATACGGGCGGCAATAGTCAACAGGTGGTTGATTCCCGATCATCGGCGACGGTTCGATCGACCGTCTTCGGCACGCCGAGAGAGGGGGAAATGGGGCCTCGGAGCTCGCTCGCTCGTCAGTCTGCATGCGCAGAACCGGCCCGTTCTCTCGCTGGACAGAGTATACATAAGTTTCCAAAAAAAAAACTGCAAAATAAGGGTGCCCGGTAAAGTAGAAATATAAAAAATTATATATGTGTGTAGATTAATCCATGTTTTCTCCTTATATATATCTAGCAAACAATTTGTACGGGTACGCCATGTGTAAATATATGCCGATTAGCGATTTCGTAGGTACGCGGGAAACCCAGAAGTTGCTCTCGATCAGCTACAATGGATGCGCGAGACGGACAACATTGGTAGATTTTACGAAGTCGACATTTCGTATCCTCATCATCTACACGACACGCCCAACGATATGCCGTTCATGCCTCACGCTAGCATACCACACGGGTCCTCCATGCGAAAGATGATGGTTACATTTCTGCGGAAAGAACGCTACGTGGTTCATTATATGAAATTGAAACAGGCAATGGCTCATGGTGTCGTAGTTGAAAAAGTGATTATTTATATAACTATTATTTTATGTATACGATTCTTATAACCTTCACACACAATACAGACGTACAGAGTGTTAGAATTCCGCCAATCGCCATGGCTGGCCCTGTACATAAATCTGAGTACTAAATTACGCAGGAAGGCAAAAACAAATTCGAAGAAAAGTTTTTCAAAGATTTTAATGAATTGATACAAAAGCTGGTATATAGTAGGCACAAATTATTCGAGGGAACAACACCGCCACGACTTTTCCGCAATATCGACCCCCACCCCCCGTGTCGGAGATACAACAATTTGAAAGATCAAATCATGGCAATTTATACGTTGTAAGTAAGTGCGTGAAAAATAAAACAATAAAAACGTACGGCTAACCTACCAAATAATCATCCCTGTTATAACGTTCTAAGGGTAAAGGATACTTTAATAATAATTAGTAATAATAATTACTTCAAAATATTGAGCTAAGAAATGTGGTTCTTTGTACAATAAAATTGATGTTTAACCATACTGGTATTTCTCTATGGGAAGTAATTAATTAAGAGCTAGTAGATTGGAACATCTTAAATAAAGTAGTTGCAATAATAATAAATGCTTCAGGTAATAAATGATAATAAATATTAAATGCAGTAATAAATAGTAATAGCAGTAATAGCAGTAATAAATGACTCGAGTGATGACAATAATGAAAAATTCAATTAAAGAAAAATTCGAATTTGTAATAAGGAAATAAATCTTTTCATATCAATATGTGTATAAGTGCAAATAAATGTAATATAAGTGTAGTATAGGTGAAAAAAATTCAATTATAATCTCTGTTTAGTGTGCTATGGCCAATTTTCAAAATTACTTTACCCATCTTCTCATTACATTTAATGGGGAAAATAAACAAAGAAAAGTAAATCTATATATTTTTTTAATTTAATGGTTGAGAAATTTAAAAACAAAATGTATTTAAAATGTATGTTTTAGACGATTATGAACAAGGAGAATGGTACCAACTTGTCAATTAAAATTAAACCTATTATAAAGGCTGTTCAATCATCTGGCCTTACTGTTGTATCAACAATTTGTGATCAAGCTAAAACTAATTTCTGCAATTAATAAACTATATAAAGAAATCAATGAAAAATATGATAAAAAAAGGTTAAGAAAACAGAGGATTTGGTTTTGAAATTTAAAATCAAGAAATCATACCTCAATGTACCTATAATGCACCTCATTTATGAAAATTCTAATAAACAACTACTAGCATTTACATCTTAAATACATCGCTGAATGCAAATGTTCATGTTTATTCTATCAAAATTATAAGATCAATATTACAGCCTCTAATTCAATTTGTCATATCGGTACTAGAATTCCTAAAAAAGGGAGTTCTTGTTTCTACTTTTTATTTTTAACATTAGATTATATTATAACAAATATCTTATCATAAGATAAGAAAACATCCAAGTGCATTAAAGAGAAGCTATTCTAAGTTAAAATCATAATTTATTATCAAATCAAACATATTATTAATCAATTAAGATATATTTTCATAAATTCCTCACGAAACCCTCGACACCGGCCCACGGAGCCATTGGGTTAAGTAGGGCAGTAGGGAAATACTGATCTAAAAATTGTTTTCTTGTAAAACATTAAATATACAACATATATCTGAACGCGTATATAACCCCTGATTATTTTTGATAATTTTTAAGTGGGAGGTATCAGCCATTAGGTACAGAATTTTTTTCAAAAGAAATTTCAATTTTATAGTATAAAGAATAAAAATATTCACCAGTGTTAATTTAACCGTATAATGTCATAAATATTGTAAATAGATAGTCATAGAGAAATAATTTGATTTAGTTTTTTTTGATAAATATTACCATTTTATTTAAGTATTTATCTCAATTCCAAAATTCGTTTGTTGACTAAATATCCTATGGCATACGTTAGTTAAATTTAGAAATAATAATTTTCTTGGCTCACCTACCTAACTCGTTTGAAAATCGTCTAGAGTTCTGTTAAAATATGTGTGATACCAATATAATATAATCGCAATTCACAAAGACTAAATAGAGCTATTTAAATATGTTAATACAAATTAATTGTATAATATAAACTTTTCGTGTCAATTTAATTTTAAATTATATAATAACATATCATATTATCATCATCGAATATTTTAATGTATTTTTACCTAAATACAAATTGAACAGTGCCTGTCTATTTTATATATTAGAAACATCTATATATTCTATTAAATACCTATAATATAAAATTACTGATTTATCATAATTGTTCAAAATTGTCCACTTTATTGCATATAATATAGGTACTACTAGTATGTATATAAACATTATTTGTAACGGTTGCTACAATACTTGGACAACGCTTATATTTTATGATCTATGTTCATAATCATAATTCATTACACAAGATGGAACTTACATGCCATAACAGCTGTTCCACTTGTACATACATTTGAAAACACTCAGAACTTACAGAACGCTATGTCTTGCCAGAGGTTCTTTTAGTGTACAGATTTGTCAATTTTGAACTATAGGATCAAAATCATACCGTCAAATTATAATTCATGAAACCAACAATACATTACATTGGTTATACTTAGATGTATTACCTACATACATACAAATGAGATCTGTCAATTGCTCATTGTAAATTAATCTCCAAGCACTCTTGTCCAAGTAAATACATAGTTTTCTATTGACTTATATTAATAGTGGCCAGTAGGTACCTATACCATAGTTAAAAGTGGACATTCAACAGAAATTAATTATAAATTAATAATTTGTGTTTTCATACATTGTAATTTCATATCAGGTAGGTAAATGATAATTATATGATAATATATTATTATTTCTTACTGATTTTAAGTGTATGAAAATTAATTTAAAATTATATCAGCAATGTTTTATATTATGCAAAACTCAATACACAATATTAAGCTTCAGTATGACACATAGGTTTAACAGAATACTTGATTTACATACTTATTGACAAATTGAAGCTATATCTTTTCATTATAAGGTTTATTATTTTTATTTCTTAACAGATCAAGGTAAATATTTTAGGGAGTAATTCTTTTCAATGTTCAAAGTTTTAATACTGTATACTTTTACCTTCATATAAGTTTTTATGATATTTAACAAGTTATAACTTATTAACCTTAGGTGATTTTATATTATTAACTATCCCAGAAATTTAATTCATTCCTATTATAGAAGTCTTTAAAAATGGCATACATTTGAAGCTGCATGAGTAAAATAAAACAATGTATTTTAAATTATGTATATAATATTTTATGTAGCTGATAAATAGGATGTCAATCAAAAGTACCGATACCACAAATTACAAAGAAGGTTATAATATATACAATTATACAGCAATTGATTATTTTCTAGTGCAATATATTTAAATAATTTTAATGTTTTTTTAATAATTTAATAGTATATAATTAATTTGATTAGATGACATGTCTACTCTTGAAAATTATTAATAAGTTATTAAATCTATTAGGTACATAGAAGTATAATTTAAATATTGATTTCCTAACCCTACTTCATTCACAATAAAACTATTATTATTTTCAATGGCAGTGTACTATAGATTTACCTATCCAAAAAAATATGCGTGTTATTATTAAACACTTATTAGAATAGGTAGGTATTTAAAATTATTTATTAAATGTTGAACAGAGTGATCAGAAATAAATTGAAATTTAATGTTTCTCAATAAAATTAACCATTATAATATGTATTCTATATATAATTGTTATATAAATGTAATTTATTTTATAGATAAAAAGAATCAAAACATTGATAAGAATAGACATTACACATTTTATAAAAATATGCTTACAGAAATCATTTTCCAATGAGATATCCACGCTAATATACTATACTGGAAAAGCATTTTAAAAATTATAATCCAAAGATGGCTTCGATAACACCTGATTTTAGTAATATATTAACTCTAATCCAAACCCCCCCCCCCCCACCAATTTGATTTTTCGTTTAGTGGCCTTCACGATCTCGTTTTTTTCAAAAAGCCATGCAGTCATCAAATATTCCCGATACATGGGACATGGACCACGATACGAGAGAAGTTTAGGATGTCTAGCTTGGCCGGTCTGAGAAGACACCGAATGAAACTATAATCAAATAATTATGTAAAAGGACAGTCCGGGGCATGTCTCTGCCGTGCTATGTAGCTACGCCGTGTAAACTACGTACGGCATCATGGAGCTTGTGGCATGCGCATACACACCAGCCTAGCTGAGGAAGGCATTCTACAGCCCATGTGAGCCGTAACCATATTATTATGATGTGTAAATTATAAATAAACGATTCTGCACGGGGGGCTAAGTAATGTGATAAACGTGAGGCTCCCGTGTAGTGGCTCAAACACAAAAGAAAAACAGATAGGTGTCTATTTCAACGTGTTATAATAATATTCATACGACCTGATGATCAAACTCGGCGAACGATTCACTAGGCACGATGAAGCCGCTGGCGTCCGGCAATAGATTGCGGCAACGTCTTGTATTGTTTCGTGTCTTGTGTGTGCAGGCGAAAGAGAGATGAGGACGGCGAGTGGCGGTCAGATGTCGGCACATGACGACATAGCACGACGGCGGCCAAACTTCCATCTCGACGTGTATAACGTATTACGTCGGCTGCGTCTACACCGCAGAAAAGTGACGAACGCGATTGCTAGAGAGGACCGCGCGGGACAGCAATAAATTATTGGTCGAGTAATAAACTTATGAAAAAGATTTGGTAAACCACGTGGTCGACCGCCGGCCGGCAAACACCGCGGCGAACGAACGGGACACGCTCCACCGGGCTCGACCGTTGGAAAAAGACAAATGCCCGGCGAAACGCGAATGCCCGACGATACCAGTGCCCGCGACAAGCAGAGGTCCTGGTGGTCAAATCTCGAACTGTGCTATCTCAGAACGGCGCAGAAGCAACGCTCGATCGGCTGCAGCCACGAATTAAGATATACTGGATATGGAACGGAATGTGATAAACTGAATACACTAATTGCTAAGATGTGTCAAACCACCTAGCACTACTTTAGCCCTAGTGTATAATGTATGTACTTATTATCAAATATAAAAGTACCCCTATCCCTATCAATACTACCGTTTATCATAGAAAATCATTTATGTTACCGATGTCGATGTGCCACTGTGCCAGGTCCCTACTTATATATTTAAATGTCTTACATTTTTCAAATGTATTTTATTTATTAATCATAACTTTTAATTGTATACAATTATTTCCAAATAAATTGTTCTTAATACTATTTAGCATTGTAGGGTTTTTTAAGCGAAGTGAGGTAGGGAATAGGGTATTAATCGACAAACAAAAACAGCTGGGTATTACTCAAATATTAAAAGTGAAACAAGATGTCCGCACACGCTGGAATAGCACCTTGTTCATGTTGGAAAGACTTGTTAAACTCAAAGAACCTCTGACAATTGCCATTATTTCTTTAATCGAAGCTCCAGTTAACCTAGACCATGATGAATGGAAGGTTGTTGAAGATATAATAACCTTGTTAAAACCATTTGATAGTTTAACGGTAGAGCTCTCGGCAGAGCAATATCCGACCATTTCAAAAGTGATACCATTGATAAGAGGTAATTATTTTAATACAGTACCTACACCAAATTATATTATATTGCATATTTATTTAAATATTCAATGGGTATATAGTTAGTCTTTTAACAAATAACAAAATTAAAATCTACAAACTAATCTCGCTATAAATTAATTTCATAATAAATAAAATGTAATGATAATTAATAATTATTATATAAATATAAATCTAAGGAAGGATTGTTTATAAATTAAATTAAATATATTAAATTAACCATTTTAATAAGTACATAAAACTTAATAATTATTGTAGGTTTACAAGGTTCATTGGTTTCAAAAGATCCAAAAACAATAATTGGACAAGCTTTAAAAACAAATTTAATAAATCAAACATCAAAACGTTTTGATGGGTTTGAAAAACAAACGTTGACGCCAGGATTTTCAAGAGCTACTCTGTTGGATCCCAGGTTCAAAAAAGCTGCATTTGGAGTAGCACAAAATGCTAATGATGCTGAAAAGTATATCATTTCAGAAATTGCTGATCTATTAGATGCTTCAAATGCTGTTAATGGTAAATACTAAATATACAATATTCTTGTTAAAAAATAATTATCTAACGAATTTAATAGCAATGTACTATGTGTTTGGGTTGAAGGTCTTTTTATATAATATTTTTTACTTGTTTTCTTACAGAACATGCCGTTGTTAATCTGGAATTTGTTCCTGAACAAGTGGATAATGTTTGGGAATTCCTACAATCCAAGGTGACCACTATCCAATCACAAAGTACAGCAACGAGCGGTGCTACTGCCTTAATAAGGCAATACTTAAGTATTCCCCATCAAAAATTAAATTGTAATATATTCACTTTTTGGAATCAGCAAAAATCTGCTTTACATCCAATTGGGGATATCGCGGAAAAATATGCAATTATTCCCGCAACCTCTGTACCATCAGAACGGATATTTTCAAAGGCTGGCCAGATCTTATGTGCGCGGCGAAACAGGCTATTACCAGAGAATTTGGATACTTTGATTTTTTTAAGTAAAAATATGTAAATATTTGTGTATATACTTATTGTAAAATAATATATTGTATGAAAGACTTACTGTAGAGTACTCACTAGTGACCTATTCATTAAAAAGTTAATAATGAAGTTTGTTTTATTTATTTTTGTGTATAAACATTAACGCATAATAGTGACTGGTATATTATACTGAGGCTATTTAGGAAAAAACTTAGATACTGAGCCAACTGAAGAAAAAGAATAGCCAAGATCTGAACATTGGTGTAATTTGGTCCATGTTTGCAGAGGAGTGAGTGAGTGACTGGGGTAGACCTGATTGATTTCAACAACTTCTGAAGCAGAGTAAATACTAGGTTCAACATTAAAACTACTTGAGGTATTGAGAGTGATGGGTGTATCAACATTTCCAGCATTGCCATTTAAAAGTAATTTAGGAACTGCTCCATCTTTTAATCTTGGCTTTTTTAAGCATATCTATATATATTTTAGAACAAAAAACTAAGTATATTATGTTAGGTATATAATGACAATGATTATAATCAAAACTTAAACTTACAACTTACCGAATACTGATTTGACCCTTCACCGGAAGTCCAGGTATCGTGAATATAATTTTTAGAAAAATGAGCTTCACAAATTCTTGATCTTTTGGTCTAAGAAGGTTATAATATATACAATTATACAGCAATTGTTTATTTCTAGTGCAATATATTTAAATAATTTTAATGTTTTTTAATAATTTATTAGTATATAATTAATTTGATGAGATGACATGTCTACTCTTGACAATTATTAATAAGTTTTTTATATCTATTAGGTACATAGAAGTATAATTTAAATATTGATTTCCTAACCCTACTTCATTCACAATAAAACTATTATTATTTTCAATGGCAGTGTACTATAATAGATTTACCTATCCAAAAAAATATGCGTGTTATTATTAAACACTTATTAGAATAGGTAGGTATTTAAAATTATTTATTAAATGTTGAACAGTGATCAGAAATAAATGGAAATTTAATGTTTCTCAATAAAATTAACCATTATATTATGTATTCTATGTATAATTGTTATATAAATGTAATTTATTTTATAGATAAAAAGAATCAAAACATTGATAAGAATAGACATTACACATTTTATAAAAATATGCTTACAGAAATTATTTTCCAATGAGATATCCACACTAATATCCTTTACAGTAATATTAAGGGATTTTTTGTTTACTTATTTATGTTTTATCCTATTGATTATGAATTTTTATTTAGTACTGTAGTTGAACTTTTGTAATAAAAGTAAATACATTTTAATTTAGTCTCAATATTATCATTAATTATAATTATCTAATATCTCTTAATGACAGGTTTAAATAAATATTTAAACCAAAAATTGAGGTATAATAAAAAACAAAATTTCGTAAAATTAAAAAGGGCTTTTAGAAATTTAGAACATAAGAAGGGCGTAAGCCACAAACAATTTCTGAAATCAAAAAGGCACTTGGATATTAAAAATGCATGAAGGGCGCAACCCACATACACCTTTTTTTAAGTGACAATTACTATGATACTCCATATTTTTATTAAGGTTATTAAGATAAAAACTATTTTATTAATATTTCTATTTTCCAAAGTTAAAATTTTTATAATAATATAATCAAAACTGTATTTTCTGCACTGTTTTTACTCTAACGTAAAAAGTTTTGAAATTGTGGATTACGCCCTTTCTACAAAACACCGTCGATATATAAATAAACATACATAATTAATTAAAAACAAATTAAAATAATAACATAATATTTCATCAGTTATATTTAAAACAAGGAACTTAATTATTTTCATTTTTTTTTAAATAACTTAAAAAAATAATATGTAATAACTAACATTAAAACAAATTGCATAAGTCTTTTAATTTTTTTGAAATTAGTTTTAAAATTAGTTTATATTTTTGTGTACCCGTTCACCCCATTTATAGATAATGATGTTAGCTTATCAGTGATAAGTGATAACAAAATGTATACACAAAATGTATATATGTTTTAAAGGAGGATTTTAATGATGATGATTCCGATATTTCACAAGTTCAAGACTAAGTTCAAAGCCTACCTCAAGCTCAAGAGCATCCACAAGCTCCATGTAATGGTATATCAATAACCAAAACACAATGGCCAATTAGAGACAATAGAAACACTAATTTATCTAGTCAACCTACCATTGTTCAAAGCATAAAAAATATTGAAGAATTTAAAGGTAATTTAATTAACCTATAAATGTTCTTACCTTATGTCTAACTTAGGTTTATTGTTGTTATTTTATAATCTTAAATCTTTCTTCTTTTTTTTTATTCATTTATATAAGTTAATTAATTTTGTGTTTCAGAAGGAGGTTAGCCAAAGTCCACAAAATCCAATTTTGTTGGTTTATAATGGACACTCTTCGCATATTAATTTACAACTGGTAGAAATAGCAAGAGAAAATAATGTGTCTATATTATTACTTCCACCTCACTCAAGTCATTTGCTACAACCTATGTCTGTATTTAAATCTATTGAAACTACATATGATCAACGTTTGTGTACATGGATTAGAAACCATAAACAACAAAAACTACCTAGACAAGAACTATCAAAAATAGTATGTGAAATTTGGCTTCAGTTGGACAAAAGCATAATTATCAATGGTTTTAAAAAGGCAGGAATATTTCCTTTTAATAACTCAGTATATGATAGAACTCAGTTTGATCCATTAAGTCTTAAAAGGTGGGATGATCCCCAAACAACAATTAAGAATACAGACTTAAACAATGAAGCATCTACAAGTCAATCGATAACGGTTCAAGACAAAAATGACAACATTCATGAAGCATATACTAATCAAATGTATAGAATATGTAAGAATTACAAATATGTGAGCATTGGGAATTTGTGTTGGAACATATTCAGTTTATGTTTGTTCCTGTACTACCAAGTAAGTTAAATTCAATGTAATTCATATATTTAGTAGTTTTTACTTAGGTAATAAAAAAGAAATTACAAAATCAGATGTACCTCAAGCCTTATCACAAATAATAGAGGATGCTGGAATGGTAAATAATATTCAATCTGGCTTTCGTGTAACTGGTTTATATCCATTTAATGCTGATAGTGTTGACTACAATAAAATCATTGGAAGAACAATTCCAATACATGAAACTACATCAAATATTGATGATATAAAATCACACCTAACATTTATTGAAAATCACATAAATAAATTTGATGTTGATCTTGTAACGGAATTCAAAAGAACATACAAAGGAAAGTATGAATGGGATGGGAAAGTAGAAGCATCATTGCTGTATACTTTATGGTCAGCAATTTTTGAAGACATTAATAAAAAAGAAAATGAGATTATCCAAACTGATAATACTATTGCAGTGTTTTCACAAGTATCAACATCACCAATATTACAACATCGAAATGATACTTTAAACCCAGAAATGTGGTCTAATATACCATCAACCAGCCAAGCAGAAGACACACCACCATTTAGTACGGAGACACAACCATTTAGTACCGAGACACCACTATTTAGTACAGAGCCACCAAGTATGCAAACATGTCCCGCCAAAAGGTCATTAGCAACAGTATTTAATGATATTATTAAGTGGCCTGAACAACAGCAATCAAAATCAAACAGAAAAAAAGAGTACACTCCAAGTGTTATTACTTCGGACAAATGGATTGAGTTTCATGATATAAAAGCAAGTGAAAAATTAGAGAAAGAGAAACAAAAAGAAGAGAGAAAAATAGCAACGCTGGATAAAAGAAAACAAGCCGAAATAAAAAAAATTGAGAAAGCTGAAATAAAAGCCAAAAAAATGAAGCCTACAGTAGTTGTATCAGACACAGACAGCACAGAGTCAAAATTGAGCTGGAATTCTAAAGTTGATTCTAGTGATGATGAACTGTTATCACAGCCAATATGTAAAGACCTACTTCAAAAAATGAGCAATTTGAAACGAGACCTTAAATCTGGTGTTATGTACTGGTGAAATTTAAGCCTGTAGGAAAAAAAAAATTTGTTATAAATATGTGGCGACAGTAGTTAAGGTAATTTCTAAAACTGAAGTGGAGGTACAATATTTTGAAGCCTCTGATGAAGAAAATACAGAATTTGTACTAGTTGAAGGTGATGTATCTGTTGTAGAGTTACAGGATTTGGTTTACAAATTGCCATTGCCAGAATTATGTTTTAAGAACAGACAATATGTTTCTGTTTTCCCAGGTATTGTTGATGTGTTCGAAAAATTTAAATAAGACTGAAGTAACATTATGTTCCTATAATATGCAATATATTTCTATTATAATATCCTAGTTTTAAATCATTAATATTCAATGTTTTTATTTAATAGTTTTTTTTAAGTTTTTAATGTTATTTTATTATATTATAAAGATTACCAAGTGTTTATTTATTTTATGTTCTTTTAAAGTTGCGTATGTTATTTGTATATATTTATAACCAGATCAGAGTTTTTTTTTTTATTATTTACCAAGTAGTTGGATAGGTATATACTTATTTGTTTTTATTTTAATAGGTAGGTACCTAATTTGTTTATGTTTATATAATTTGTTTTGGCAAATAAAAGTTCCTGTCATATATGTTTGAATTTATTAATTTCATTAGTTAACTTGTATTTTTTATCACAGTTATATAAGTATTAATAATTATTTTTTAAATAAAATAAAAAATATTTTTACAGTGGCCATAGAAGGGGAAAATGACTGGCCATAGATAGATTTCATGTGGCCATAGAAGGGGAAAATACAATTTTAAAATATTAATACAAATTTCTCATTCAATAATGTTTTTTAAGACTTGAAATTCAAACCAAAGTATTAGGGATCTTATGAAGTATGTATGGTGAAATTTTCAATTTTTTTCTATGACCGTAGATAGAATAAATTGAACAGCAATAGAAAAAAATTCTTAAGGTGGCCATAGGTGGCGACTCCACTTAGAGGTGGTTAAAAAAAAGTTTCAGACATTGCATAGGTAAACTACTTTGAGACTGTTATGTTTATCTATGTTGTTTACATTTAGATTATCTTTAATTTATGTTTTTTTTTTCAGATAATATGTTAAAAAGCAGAAATTTGCATCTAATTTTGAGCAAGTGGGAATGATCCTCAACTATGCTGTCTGGAGAATAATTAAAGACGATGGGGAAAATATGTTAGCAAAGTATTTGTTAAAGCTCTCTCAAATGTGCTATGGGTTATTATCAGAAGAATGCCATACTTTGTTATATGAAATGGCTACATACAATAGCATTGTAATTCCAAATTCTTGGGTTGAACAAAAAAAGGCTTTATTGCTCGACATAAAGATTCAAGCATTCATAGACCAGAAGCATGTATCTTATCGAGGGCAACATCGTTTAATAAACATAATATGCATACATTTTTTGATAATCTTCAAAATGGTGCTAAATTGATTTCCTGAATTATTATAAACTGACTCTAATATATAGAATTTAGATGAGACTGGTACTACTACAACTCAAAAACCTCCAAAAGTTATTGCTTCCTAAGCCAGTAAACCAGTGCACAAGTACACTTAGTATACAAGTACTACTTTTGCGACTGTTAACTACATATTACTTTATAAATGCTTCGGGTAATAAATGATAATAAATAATAAATGATTCTATAGCAGTAATAAATGACTCGAGTGATGACAATTATGAAACTTACTGTGAAAAACAGAATGAGAAGAAAAATTCGAATTTGTAATAAGGAAATAAATCTTTTCATATCAATATGTGTATAAGTGCAAATAAATGTAATATAAGTGTAGTATAGGTGAAAAAAATTCAATTATAATCTCTGTTTAGTGTGCTATGGCCAATTTTCAAAATTACTTTACCCATCTTCTCATTACATTTAATGGGGAAAATAAACAAAGAAAAGTAAATCTATATATTTTTTTAATTTAATGGTTGAGAAATTTAAAAACAAAATGTATTTAAAATGTATGTTTTAGACGATTATGAACAAGGAGAATGGTACCAACTTGTCAATTAAAATTAAACCTATTATAAAGGCTGTTCAATCATCTGGCCTTACTGTTGTATCAACAATTTGTGATCAAGCTAAAACTAATTTCTGCAATTAATAAACTATATAAAGAAATCAATGAAAAATATGATAAAAAAAGGTTAAGAAAACAGAGGATTTGGTTTTGAAATTTAAAATCAAGAAATCATACCTCAATGTACCTATAATGCACCTCATTTATGAAAATTCTAATAAACAACTACTAGCATTTACATCTTAAATACATCGCTGAATGCAAATGTTCATGTTTATTCTATCAAAATTATAAGATCAATATTACAGCCTCTAATTCAATTTGTCATATCGGTACTAGAATTCCTAAAAAAGGGAGTTCTTGTTTCTACTTTTTATTTTTAACATTAGATTATATTATAACAAATATCTTATCATAAGATAAGAAAACATCCAAGTGCATTAAAGAGAAGCTATTCTAAGTTAAAATCATAATTTATTATCAAATCAAACATATTATTAATCAATTAAGATATATTTTCATAAATTCCTCACGAAACCCTCGACACCGGCCCACGGAGCCATTGGGTTAAGTAGGGCAGTAGGGAAATACTGATCTAAAAATTGTTTTCTTGTAAAACATTAAATATACAACATATATCTGAACGCGTATATAACCCCTGATTATTTTTGATAATTTTTAAGTGGGAGGTATCAGCCATTAGGTACAGAATTTTTTTCAAAAGAAATTTCAATTTTATAGTATAAAGAATAAAAATATTCACCAGTGTTAATTTAACCGTATAATGTCATAAATATTGTAAATAGATAGTCATAGAGAAATAATTTGATTTAGTTTTTTTTGATAAATATTACCATTTTATTTAAGTATTTATCTCAATTCCAAAATTCGTTTGTTGACTAAATATCCTATGGCATACGTTAGTTAAATTTAGAAATAATAATTTTCTTGGCTCACCTACCTAACTCGTTTGAAAATCGTCTAGAGTTCTGTTAAAATATGTGTGATACCAATATAATATAATCGCAATTCACAAAGACTAAATAGAGCTATTTAAATATGTTAATACAAATTAATTGTATAATATAAACTTTTCGTGTCAATTTAATTTTAAATTATATAATAACATATCATATTATCATCATCGAATATTTTAATGTATTTTTACCTAAATACAAATTGAACAGTGCCTGTCTATTTTATATATTAGAAACATCTATATATTCTATTAAATACCTATAATATAAAATTACTGATTTATCATAATTGTTCAAAATTGTCCACTTTATTGCATATAATATAGGTACTACTAGTATGTATATAAACATTATTTGTAACGGTTGCTACAATACTTGGACAACGCTTATATTTTATGATCTATGTTCATAATCATAATTCATTACACAAGATGGAACTTACATGCCATAACAGCTGTTCCACTTGTACATACATTTGAAAACACTCAGAACTTACAGAACGCTATGTCTTGCCAGAGGTTCTTTTAGTGTACAGATTTGTCAATTTTGAACTATAGGATCAAAATCATACCGTCAAATTATAATTCATGAAACCAACAATACATTACATTGGTTATACTTAGATGTATTACCTACATACATACAAATGAGATCTGTCAATTGCTCATTGTAAATTAATCTCCAAGCACTCTTGTCCAAGTAAATACATAGTTTTCTATTGACTTATATTAATAGTGGCCAGTAGGTACCTATACCATAGTTAAAAGTGGACATTCAACAGAAATTAATTATAAATTAATAATTTGTGTTTTCATACATTGTAATTTCATATCAGGTAGGTAAATGATAATTATATGATAATATATTATTATTTCTTACTGATTTTAAGTGTATGAAAATTAATTTAAAATTATATCAGCAATGTTTTATATTATGCAAAACTCAATACACAATATTAAGCTTCAGTATGACACATAGGTTTAACAGAATACTTGATTTACATACTTATTGACAAATTGAAGCTATATCTTTTCATTATAAGGTTTATTATTTTTATTTCTTAACAGATCAAGGTAAATATTTTAGGGAGTAATTCTTTTCAATGTTCAAAGTTTTAATACTGTATACTTTTACCTTCATATAAGTTTTTATGATATTTAACAAGTTATAACTTATTAACCTTAGGTGATTTTATATTATTAACTATCCCAGAAATTTAATTCATTCCTATTATAGAAGTCTTTAAAAATGGCATACATTTGAAGCTGCATGAGTAAAATAAAACAATGTATTTTAAATTATGTATATAATATTTTATGTAGCTGATAAATAGGATGTCAATCAAAAGTACCGATACCACAAATTACAAAGAAGGTTATAATATATACAATTATACAGCAATTGATTATTTTCTAGTGCAATATATTTAAATAATTTTAATGTTTTTTAATAATTTATTAGTATATAATTAATTTGATTAGATGACATGTCTACTCTTGAAAATTATTAATAAGTTATTAAATCTATTAGGTACATAGAAGTATAATTTAAATATTGATTTCCTAACCCTACTTCATTCACAATAAAACTATTATTATTTTCAATGGCAGTGTACTATAGATTTACCTATCCAAAAAAATATGCGTGTTATTATTAAACACTTATTAGAATAGGTAGGTATTTAAAATTATTTATTAAATGTTGAACAGAGTGATCAGAAATAAATTGAAATTTAATGTTTCTCAATAAAATTAACCATTATAATATGTATTCTATATATAATTGTTATATAAATGTAATTTATTTTATAGATAAAAAGAATCAAAACATTGATAAGAATAGACATTACACATTTTATAAAAATATGCTTACAGAAATCATTTTCCAATGAGATATCCACGCTAATATACTATACTGGAAAAGCATTTTAAAAATTATAATCCAAAGATGGCTTCGATAACACCTGATTTTAGTAATATATTAACTCTAATCCAAACCCCCCCCCCCCCACCAATTTGATTTTTCGTTTAGTGGCCTTCACGATCTCGTTTTTTTCAAAAAGCCATGCAGTCATCAAATATTCCCGATACATGGGACATGGACCACGATACGAACCAAAATTGGTTACGCTTTGGATTGTCACCCCTTAATTATTATTTGATATTTGTGTTACAATAAATGCACACTGATAAATACAATTATACCAAACAACCATTGTTAAAGACGCTTTGGGCAGTACATAATAGTATGTACCTAACATAACAGATAATAATAAAAAACAATATTAATGGTGCACGGGCAAATAACTGAGCGCTAAAACATATTACCTAAATAATAATAGAAGAAATAAATTCGACCGGTAGGTACCTATATATTTCAAGTCCTCAGCGAGGCAGAAGAGACGTTCAGACTCTTCTACAAAACGGTAGAAGAGATTTTGCCTCTCAAGGAAGTCGAAGAAAAGGCTCGTCAGGCGGCAGACGCTGAGGACGACTGATTCGCATAACGAGATTTGAGAGCGGCGGCTATAGGCCGGCTCAAGAAAATAAATGGGGACGAGAAGTCTAGGATGTCTAGCTTGGCCGGTCTGAGAAGACACCGAATGAAACTATAATCAAATAATTATGTAAAAGGACGGTCCGGGGCATGTCTCGACTCTCGGCCGTCCTATGTGGCTACGCCGTGTAAACTACGTACGGCATCATGGAGCTTGTGGCATGCGCATACACACCAGCCTAGCTGAGGAAGGCATTCTACAGCCCATGTGAGCCGTAACCATATTATTATGATGTGTAAATTATAAATAAACGATTCTGTACGGGGGGCTAAGTAATGTGATAAACGTGAGGCTCCCGTGTAGTGGCTCAAACACAAAAGAAAAACAGATAGGTGTCTATTTCAACGTATTATAATAATATTCATACGACCTGATGATAACACTCGGCGAACGATTCACTGGGCACGATGAAGCCGGCGGCGTCCGGCAATAGATTGCGGCAACGTCTTGTATTGTTTCGTGTCTTGTGTGTCCAGGCGAAAGAGAGATAAGGACGGCGAGTGGCGGTCCGATGTCCGATGACGGCGGCCAAACTTCCGTCTCGATGTATATAATATTACGTCGGCTGCAACTACACCACAGAAAAGTGACGAACGCGATAGCCAGAGAGAACCGCGCGGGACAGTAATAAATTATTGGTCGAGTAATAAACTTATGAAAAAAATTTGGTAAACCACGAGGTCTAGGATGTCCAGCTTGGCCGGTCTGAGAAGACACCGAATGAAACTATAATCAAATAATTATGTAAAAGGACAGTCCGGGGCATGTCTCGGCCGTGCTATGTAGCTACGCCGTGTAAACTACGTACGGCATCATGGAGCTTGTGGCATGCGCATACACACCAGCCTAGCTGAGGAAGGCATTCTACAGCCCGTGTGAGCCGTAACCATATTATTATGATGTGTAAATTATAAATAAACGATTCTGCACGGGGGGCTAAGTAATGTGATAAACGTGAGGCTCCCGTGTAGTGGCTCAAACACAAAAGAAAAACAGATAGGTGTCTATTTCAACGTGTTATAATAATATTCATACGACCTGATGATCAAACTCGGCGAACGATTCACTGGGCACGACGAAGCCGGCGGCGTCCGGCAACAGATTGCGGCAACGTCTTGTAGTGTTTCGTGTCTTGTGTGTGCAGGCGAAAGAGAGATGAGGACGGCGAGTGGCGGTCCGATGTCGGCACATGACGACATAGCACGACGGCGGCCAAACTTCCGTCTCGACGTGTATAACGTATTACGTCGGCGCGACTACACCGCAGAAAAGTGACGAACGCGATTGCTAGAGAGAACCGCGCGGGACAGCAATAAATTATTGGTCGAGTAATAAACTTATGAAAAAGATTTGGTAAACCACGTGGTCGACCGCTGGCCGGCAAACACCGAGGCGAACGAACGGGACACGCTCCGCCGGGCTCGACCGTTGGAAAAAGTGAAATGCCCGGCGAAACGCGAATGCCCGACGATACCAGTGCCCGCGGCAAGCAGAGGTCCTGGTGGTCAAATCTCGAACTGTGCTATCTCAGAACGGCGCAGAAGCAACGCTCGATCGGCTGCAGCCGACCGGGTTCTATGCTGCCGCCCGCCGAGAGCACCGCGTTCTCGTATCCGAATTCCTCCCACTCTACCATAATATTATAGTCGTAGCAACGACGGTGGCGACAGCTGTTGTATAATGTACCCGCAGGCCATGATCTGAAAGTAGGTACGACGATCCGCCGAAAAACATGGCACCAAAAACATACAAAATAAAATAATTTTCTTCTCGTGTTATGATTACAGAGCTGTAGCCAGGGCTTGGCGGGACTGGCCCAGGCGCAACGAAAAATTAGCGCGAAATCCAGAATAAAATGTACCATATAATATATATATATTATATATATGGTATTATATTTTATTGGTATTCTTAATAATTTACATTTTACTAGAATATGCACGAAATAGTTTTATTACTATGAATACACTATAGTGATTAGTGACTATATAATATTTTATAGTGTATGAATTGTGTATTGTATACAAATATTACAATTATTATTTACAAGTGTCTTAGAATAATATTTCGTTATAATATTACGTACTATTACACCCGGGTAACCGATTGATATTTTAAGAACAGTTAGTAGCCGATAATATAGTGTTTTATTTTTGTTGATAGTTGTTTAATATACTGTTGTTTATACCACCGTCTCGGCACGCAAGTCGATTATCAACATAGTAGGTAGTTTTGAAAATCGATTGTTATTATTAAATATTAGCTGCATGTTAAAGTTGAAATTAGGATTCTAAATGTATTATATTTTAAAGACTCCCGTAGTAACGTCAATCGTCATATTTATAGGTACCTAGGTAGATACTCCTATTTCAATATTTAGTCATTTTATATAAGTCAGTGAAATGAAGAACTTATATAACAGTTCTACGGTGAGTTCTTAATTATTATTAACTATAATTATACAAAATAATTTTTTTAAATAATGTAAATACTAAATATCTATTATAAAAGAAGTCACTATTAACATTCGTTGGTTTTTATCGATCAAATTTGAATCTAAATAATGTATAAACATTAAGATAGTTTGTTCACAGTTCACCTATTTAAAAAAAAAAAAAAAGGTGGGCAAGTGGGTGTCGCTCTGCTGTACAGTAGGTTACAAGTGGGTCACTGTATAATGGATGGTATTACATTCAATGATATTATATCATTGTATAAGAAAAACAATTCTGAGCGGAGACGGTATGTCCTTCTATGTATAAGACATATTATATACTTATCTATGGTATTAAAAAAAATTGACCTATAATGAATTCCAAATTAATCATATCACAATATCCATTAGGTACTTATAACGCGTTATACACCTACAACAAACCCTGATACTATCATAGATATTATATAGTAGTATACTTTAGAAGTTTCAAGTACCCACGAATAATACTATACAATCACAACAAAATAACTAAAATAGTTATTCTAGGTTTTTTATTATGTAATTTCGTCCAAATTTGAATTTAAAATGTCTGTAAAAAATAACTGTGTTCATATATTTTTTTAGATTTTTTGGTTACAGTATGAACTATTTATGAGAACCTTTGTTTTAAATTTGTAATCCTTAGCTATAAAAACTGAACATTTTATAATTTATTAATTACAATGATGATTGATAATTTTCGATTAATTTTGATAAATGTTGTCAAATTCGATCTTTAAATGCTTATAAAAAAAAATTGTGAATATGTATTTTTAATATTTTTCAATTTCTATTGTAACAATATATCAGGAGCCTTGTATTAAATTTTTACATTTTTTGGCACAACAGATAAAACTTTATTGATATTTATAGAAAAAAAACTAAAAAAAATTGAAAGCTGTAAATGTCTGTAAACAGCTCAAAAAGAGTCAAAATATTTTCAAAATTGTATGGTGTATAGGAAATGCTAATATAAACATTCAGTGAAATTTTCATGTATCTACAGATATTCGTTTTTGAATTACAACAAAATAAGGAAATCACTACATGAGAAATCGAGTGAATATCCAATGTTGTAATAATTTGAATTTCAAACACTCATAAAAATTTTAATTTGATTTTCTCATAGACATTTTTTTTTTTGAGAAAGGTAGATAATCTTATAAGGAATCTTGTATTACATTTTCAAATTTTAGATTTAAAAAGAAACATTTTTATGAATTCTTAACTCAAAATAATTTGCTAATTTTCGCGATTTTTCCATATTTTGTCAATTTTTGAACTTTAAATGCTTATAAAAATAAAATGTGACTAAGGATTTTTAATATTTTTCATCTGCCTTTGAAACAATATACTAGGAGCCTTCTATTAAATTTTCAAACTTTCGCAACCAACAAATAAAATTGAATTGATATTTTTAGAAAAAAAACTAAAAAAAAAATGGAAAATGAAAATGTCCCTAAACAGTTCAAAATAAATCAAAATATTTTGAAAATGTTATCGTGTATAGATAATGCAAATATAAACAAGCAGTGCAAATTGCAAGTATATACTATCATTTGTTTTAGAGTTACACCAAAAACCAAAATCGATTTTTTGGAAAAATTACCATTTTTCCTTAATTTTTATGTTGTTTTTCCGGCGCTTGTGAAAACTACTAGGAAATTTTTACTTTTGACCCCCCAAAGTACCAACTAGATTCACTTTCCTATCAGAAAAGCTACTGTTGAAGAAAATCCAAGCACTTATACTGTCATAATAATATGTGATTGCAGACACAAAAAAAAATTAAAAAATTAAAAAAAAAAACACACATCATTGCAAAATCAATACATTCATCGTTTCACTCATAATCTAAAATACATTTATTCAATTAATTGATTAATTAATTTAAAATCCTCTAAATCTTATTTGTAGTTAAGAAAAAGAAATAATAATTAATATTAGTCTAATTGTCTCAAAAATTATCTTCACAGATCACATCAAGTATTTTTTTTTATTTTATTTGTTTTAATCCTACGGACGTAGCGTGTGTGTACGATGTGAGTGTATAATATTATGTGCAAAAACTATTTCAGTAAGTATCTTATAAAAGTATAATATTTTGTGGATTTTCTTCATAGTCAATTGATTTTGATTTTTTATTAACTAGGTATATTAATAGATATGACCACACGGGTACAGACGTACAGTGACAATTATTTATATGCTTGTAGTTAGTAAGTTAATATTCAAAAGCGTAGCATAGGCGATTGAACGTTTTACGTGTTATTATAGATAGGTACTCATCCATTTTCGACGTACAACGCGCGTAAATTATTTTATGAATAATTATATTATGTGCATGTTGTTTATTTTATAAGTAATAATATATACGTATTGGTAATTTTGTGGAAAATAATATATACGTATTATTCATTTTTTTGATGGTAGACATGTGTGATCGTTTATAAATAATAATAGTAAATACATCTAGAATAAATAGGTACTATTGGTATTTAAATACGCGGATAGAATATTAATGGAATAAGTAAATTAATAAAATACGATTATGGTATAATTGTTATATAGAATTGAATAAGTAAATATTAATAAATATAATTTATATAAATTATATGTACCTAATGTTTAGATATATATATATATATATGAAAGAATCCGATAGTTCAGATATTGAAACTAGTTCTGCGGACAGTTCAGTAAAAGTTAAAAAATATAAATCTAGGAAAGAATTACAGGCGGCAATTTTAAAAGACACTATAAAGAAAGAATTTATAGAGCAGACCCTAAACAGATAATTAACGCCAAAAAAGCTGTTAGGGAAAATTTTGTAAGAGCACTTAGTTTAACTGACCAGATAGGTATCACGCCACGAAAATGGGAACAATTCGTAGGTCGTTCAGGTACTAGGTCAGATTTAAGCGTAATTCACGTGCAATTAGAAACAGTGGTTAGAAAAAAAAATAATGAGTAAAATGGATCTAGATAAAGCAATTGCTATGATACCTATTTGCACAGGCAAAAAGTACGTAGCTGAATTTATAAATATTTGTGAAATCGCACTTAAAGAGACAACGGAATCAGAAACACCAATATTATTAAAAATAATAACTTCAAAGTTGACAGGCAACGCTTTAGAAGTAATGAAACATCGTAATTTAGAATCATGGGCAGCCATAAAAACTATATTAGAAAGCGCGTTTGAACAAAAAATATCAGAAAGCGCTTTGTCTATAGGGCTCAGTGCGGCACGTATGGCCGAAGGAGAAAGTGTGGCGAAATTCGCTAGTAGAATCGAATCTTTACTATAAATTATGCGAGGCAAGTACGGTAGGTCTAACTACGGCCGAGGCAGATATATTGAAGAAACAAACAAAAATACATCATAAGACGGATGTGAGATTTACCAAATGCATATTCAACAAAATGGTTTTTGAATATGGGTACCAAAATTTAGTGAGACAATTTCGATCAATATAAACGATACCACGTACAGAACACCACAATGTAAAATATAATTATTACGAATTTATAACTTTTTATTATAGCAACTAACAAAATATAGCTTAATTAACAAAATTAAAAGTAACTAAAGAGAGAAGGAAGTAACAATATAGATACTAGTAAACAGTTGTAGGTACAAACAAAAAAAAATATTGTAATAGATTTTAAGAATTCATATTATATCAAAGAATTAATTCATATTATAGTAACACTAAGATAACATTATTGTTGTGAAACTAGAAAAAAAATATTGTTAATCACATAAGATACTAACCTAAATAATAAGCAAATATATATTGTAATATTGTGGATTGTAATCTGTATTTTGTCAATAACATTTAATAAATGTAACCAGAAATATATGGTGGAATGTACCTACCATATAATTACAATAACGTAACTAAATATTTGTAACAAACATATTATGTAAACATATAATAATTGAATGTAATGTAATAATTGATGTAGGTATGTAAACTTGTAACCATAGGAAAGTGCTTGAACTAATGGAAGGATAATTGAGTTAATTTTTCTCGTTTTAGACAATAAAAATCAACTTTTAAAGTGGGAGGTAGGAAGCAAGTTACTACGTATTAATAATACCAATTTCACGGGTGCATAGTTATTATAATATACGGTAGACCGGCATAATCAGACATTAAGGGACCATTAAGGACATTAGGGTTCAAAAATAGGTGGTTGTCATATTTTACAGGTATACTGAACACACACGACGAAATTCAAATATAAAAGAGTAAAATGATTAATCATAATTTAGTAATACATTTATACATTCAATCGTAAATGCGTGGGCTGCAATAATGACCACATAAATCACATTCGTGAGAGCCGAGATACAGTATCATTAGGCAAGGGGAACCTCATATATAAGGGAGCCTGAATCGGCCTGTATTCAGACGTGTACTACCACCCATTAGAGCAAGCACCTTCAAGCCACTCTGTATGTCATTATTTGGACATTGTCGAAATTATTAAAGTAAAACTAATAAATTCACAATATACTATATCGGTCTACTTATTTTATCAACAACCACGTGCGACGACATCATCAAAAGAAGTGTCTGCTACCTGCGACGTTAATGTTCTAGTAGCCACTTGTTTATTATCTATACTACAATAGTAGGCACCAAGCTACCGGCACATTACATACTTTATCGATAATATCAATATCAAAACATAGAACGCTCGTAGACCTTCGCGGCCATGTACTCGTGTACTCGTTAGTCGTTATACTCGTATATATCGTTTATTCTGCCACGTTTTATTATTGAAAAATCTGTTAATATGTAGATATAGGTCTCAATAGGGTTCAGAAAATAAACCAATATTAAAATTATTGAGATAGAAGAGCTGATTTCCCTTCTATGTTCCTCTGGTAGACAATTTTATTTAAGTGCCACCCACTAAAAATTACTTAAAATATGCTCTGCATTATATCATTGTATTCAAATTTAACACTATGATCCATTACAGTGACTCACTTGTAAGTTGTAACCACTATATAGCATGCGACACCCACTTCCTCACCTTTATTTTATTTTGTTTTTCCCGATGCTTTTCAAAACTATTTTGAATTTTTATTTTTGACCCCCCAAAGTACTAACCAGATTTATTTTCCTATCAGAAAAGTTACTGTTGAAGAAAATCTAACCATTTTTACTGTACTAAAAGGTTGGACAGACACAAAAAAAATTTTTAATAATAAAAATACACACATCATAGGAAAATCAAGACATTCATCACGATTCTCTCAAAATCTAAAATGTATCCTAAAAGGAATATACTGAGGTACCTAAATAATTTGTGTTTAGTTGGATAAATTTTTAATCTACTAAAATAATATATATTTGGGAAAACTGTGTTTATACGATATATATAACTGTTAGTTTATTTCGATATTGATTAAATCTAAAAAAATGTATTTTTCTATATTACAATTAGTATAGTAATAATTTCAAATATTCTAAAAAAAAAAACAAAAATAACACAGAAATTGTATGCACTAAACGATGAAACATGTAAGTAAAATAGTAAAATAAAACTTTCCTATCAAAAAAGGGCAAGTCTCGTAAAATGCAAAATATGCTTCATAAAAGTGTCATAGTTTGAATCGTCATGTCAAGAAACAATTAATAAATTCTGTGTTTACTTAGCATTTTATACGATCGATAAGTATAAAATAAATATGAAAATGCATACCTACAAATCCGCATTCTAATAATATAATAAAACGATCATTAACGCACACGAGAATAAAATAATAAATTAAAATTAATACTATAAAAACACCCAATTTCTGTATCGCAGACTAGCTGGTCCTAGACTATAATAGAATAATAATAATAATAGCAAAATACAGGAAGTTGTTGTTGTGGTGATTCACACACACTATACACGATATTATACTAGGTATATTATTATAATGTTCGCTGGCCAATTGAGCCAGTATGACAAATACAATAAATAAGGAGCTTCAAGCACTTATAAATGAAAAAAATGACACCTTTTTTACCATTTGAGTAGGTAATTTGATATATTTTGTACACGACAAGTGCGTTATTAAGGAACAAAAATCTCGGCGGTCGTGTTTAAAATGATCGCAAAATGGGCCCGGCGCGACGGCTGATAAGGTATTACGATGTCGAGCTCGTGCAGTACCTACCATAAATATTATTATGATAAAAAGCCGGAATTAAATTGTGTTAAAATTACAAGCAAATTTCATTAAAAAAATATGTCAAAATAGCAGTATTTATATTTTAAAATTGCAATGAAGTTGCAATAAAGTTGCATAATAAAATCATAAATTATATTATAATTTGTTATCTACCTATACTTATACGTAAATAAATAACACGATGGACATTATAACAAATTATAGAATTATAGAAAAGTTTTTAAAAATTTAAATATATTATTTTCTTGAATTTAAATTTATAATTCTAGGTATACATATCTAAATTGTTTTCTTGAAAATTGTCTACACTTGTTATCGGTGTGAGTAGGAACTTAAAATAGTTTAATAAAATTGGCGTTAAACCTATCAAAATTAAAATTTTGATTTTTTTCATTAATCTCAGAGCAAGTTTTAATAGTTTAATGGACTTTTTTTTTATATTTACTCAAGTATATCTTCACTTATGAGTTAGGACCTAGAATACGTTCGCCAATTAATTATTATTATTGATATAATATCACGACAGTATATCGTAAGACTGCGTCTATATAAAACGCTTCTCTCATATAAGTAGGTACCTATAGTACTGTAGTAGGTTAGTACCTATTAGGAAAAACTGTAATGTCAAAATATACATATTACATAGTAGTTATATTTTTATTGTTATATAAATTACCTAAGATATAATATTTTGTATATTTTACCACATGCACCCAGAGGGGGATCTAAGAATTTTTACGCCCGGGGAAAATATTAAAATTAAGCCCAATCATAGACGAAGATTGAAAATACAATATCATTCCCTACAATTGTTTTATCATAACTGGAACTAAAATTACAAACATACTTATTAACTTTTAAACACATAATAATATACGTATAGTAATTAATATATTCTGTGGACTGTGGTGTAACCAAGTTTATACTAATAAACTATCACACCAAAAACACTTTAAATTTAAAAACTTAGTTAACATATTGTTGATACATTTTTAATTACTGGAAATACTGTAGTGGTTACTTAATTGTATTTATTATTAGAAATAATAATAATATTAGTTATATATAAATGTTGAAAAATAATCAAAACTTTAATTACCTACCTATCCTGTATAAAAATTATAAACCCTTTTGCTGTTTTGGTTCTATGCGCCTCAGCCTTCAATTATAATAGATTTTTATGGTAAAATATAAAATCTTTTATTCTGATTAGGGAACACAATTTAGGCAAGTAAAAAATTGTATTTAATTAAACAATTTTTAATAGAAAAAAGGTGGGTAAGTGGATGTCGCTCTGCTGTACAGTAGGTTACAAGTGGGTCACTGTATAATGGATGCTTTTAAATTTGAATTCAATGATACAATATCATTGTATAAGAAAAACGATTCTGAGCGAAGACGGTATGTTAGTCTAGGTTTAAGACAAATTATATACATATCTATGGTATTAAAAAAAAATTGACCTAAAATAAATTCCAAATTAATCATATCACAATATCCATTAGGTACTTATAACACGTTATACACCAACAACAAACCCTGATACTATCATATATATATAATAGTACACTTTAGAAGTTTCAAGTAGGTACCCATGAATAATATTATATAATCACAACAAAATAACTAGGTTTTTTAATATGTAATTTCGTCCAAATTTGAACATAAAATGACTATAAAAGTAAACTGTGATTGTATATTTTTTAGATTTTTCGGTAAGAGAATTAACTACTTACGTGGAATCTTGTTTTAAATTTTCAATCCTTAGCTATAAAAACTGAACATTTTATAATTTATTAATTACGATGATTAATAATTTTCGAGATTTTGAAAAATTCTATCAAAATTCGATGTTAAAATGTTTATAAAAAAAAATTGTGCCTATGTATTTTTAATATTTTTCAACTGATATTGTAACAATATATCAGGAGCCTTGTATTAAATTTTTACACTTTTTGGCCCAACAGATAAAACTTAATTGATATTTATAGAAAAAAAAAACTAAAAAAATTGAAAACTGAAAATGTCCGTAAACGGCTCAAAAAGTGTCAAAATATTTTCAAAATTGTAGGGTGTATAGGAAATGCTAATACAAACATTCAGTGAAATTTTCATGTATCTACAGTAATTCGTTTTTTAATTACAACAAAAAAAGGAAATTGCCACATGAGAAATCGAGTGAATATCCAATGTTGTAAAAATTTGAATTTCAAACGCTCATAAAAATTTAATTTGACTTTCCGGTAGAAATTTTTTTATTGATAAAGGTAGACAATCTTATGAGTAATCTTGTATTAGATTTTCAAATCTTAGATTTAAAAAGAAAAATTTTTACGAATTCTTAACTCAAAATAATTTGCTAATTTTCGTGATTTTTCCATATTTTGTCAATTTTTGAACTTTAAATGCTTATAAAAAAAAATTGTGACTAAGGATTTTTAATATTTTTCATCTGCCTTTGAAACAACATATAAGGAGCCTTCTATTAAATTTTCAAGCTTTCGCAACCAACAAATAAAATTTTATTGAAATTTTTAGAAAAAAAACTAAAAAAAATGGAAAATGAAAATGTCCCTAAACAGTTCAAAATAAATCAAAATATTTTGAAAATGATATCGTGTATAGAAAATGCAAATATAAACAACCAGTGAAAATTTCATGTATATACGTTCATTTGTTTTAGAGTTACACCAATAACCAAAATCGATTTTTTGGAAAATCAATTTTGCGTAAAAATTCCCGTTTTTCCTTAATTTTTATGTTGTTTTTCCCGGCGCTTGTGAAAACTACTGGGAAATTTAAATTTTGACCTCCCCAATGCACCAACGATATTCACTTTCCAATCGAACAAGATACTGAAGTCGAAAATCGAAGCATTATTTCGACTACTTATCGTGTACACAGATACAAAAAAAATAAAAAAAATAAAAAAAAAAATAAAAAAAAAATAAAAAAAAAAACACACATCATTGTAAAATCAATACATTCATCGTTTCACTCAGAATCTAAAATGAAAAAGTAAATATTTAAAATCAAATCTTTTTTTTAAACATAAACAAATGTATAACTATCTTGGTAAATATTATAATATATAATATTATAAACTATATGTCTATATATTAACATCATTTTTAGTATACAGATATAATATACGTATCGTACGTTGATTGATAATCTTATAACAGTTATTGTGTAGGTATCAGAAATTTTAACGAAAACACAGCATCAATAAATGCCTATGTATAGTTACTAGTTACATTTTCACTCAGAATCTTAATAATTATAGTATAATATTAGTTGTATATGCTTGCAGTTGTAGGTATGTTAATGCCAGTATACCAGTATATACTTAGTATACTAATACGAATCTATTCATAATACCATTAACTTTATTTTTTTTTTCATTAATTCCAACGTCATCACTACAACATCATAAACAAATAATGTGAAATAAAAATGTTTTCTTAACTTCTATCACCAAGCATTAAATAAAGAACTAAAGAAAAATTACGCCCACTAAAATTTTACGCCCTTGGATCAATCCCCGGCTTCACCCCCCTAGTTCCGCCACTGCATGCAACGGACACAAAAATTGAAAAACTGCAAAAAATTATAATATAAAATTAAAAAGGAAGACTGTAGGTAATTAGTCCTATTCCCCGATTCGTGTACATATTTTATCATATTTGATTTACCTGATATCAATAAAAAGTTTCAATATCTATTACGTTTGGTTTTTAATTATGATATATTAACTATGTATAAATAATATGCATGTATCTTGCGCACCAGTGGCGGATTTTTGAGGATTTTCTCATGGGAGCAGGGGGAGATATAAAATATTTTTGAACATAACATGTATATTTATATAAGCTTTATTCTATACTAAATTTACAAAACTAGATTTAATTTTCTTGTTGACTGTGCAATTGCATCAATGACTTCATCGGGGTTTACTTGTATTGTCCTATAAACAGACAACAATACCAATCGAAAAATCATGGCAAAGGAAAGCTAGAAAAATAACTAAATTAAATTGAAAAATAAAATAAAAAGGGTGGACAAGTGGATGTCACTTTGCTGTATAGTAGATTACAAGTGGGTCACTGTATAATGGATGGTATTCAATTTGAATTCAATGATATAATATCATTGTATAAGAAAAACGATTCTGAGCGGAGACTATGTGTCAGTCTAGGTATAAGACATATTATATGAAGTCTTAAAAAAATATAGAAAAATCTATGGTATTAAAAAAAAAATGTACCTATAATAGGTAGATTACTACAATAAATTCCAAATTAATCATATCACAACAGCCATTATAGGTACTAATAACGCGTTATACCTACATCAACAATAAGCCCTGATACTATCATAGATATAAAATAGTGCACTTTACAAGTTTCAAGTACCCACGAATAATATTATACAATCACAACAAACAGTTATTCTAGGATTTTTATTAGGTATGTAATTTCGTCCAAATTTCAACTTAAAAAGACTATAAAAATAAACTGTGTTTATGTATTTTTTAGATTTTTTAAGACAGAATTAACTACCTACGTGGAATCTTGTTTTAAATTTTCAATCCTTAGGTATAAAAGTTAAACATTTTCATCTACAAAATGATTATTCAAATTTAAATTTGATAAACGTTGTCAAAATTCGATCTTTAAATGCTTATAAAAAAAAGTTATAACTTTGTATTTTTTATATTTTTCAACTGCTATTGTAACAATATATCAGGATTCAGGAGCCTTGTATTAAAATTTTACACTTTTTGGCAAAACAGAAAAAACTTTATTGATATTTATAGAAAAAAAAACTAAGAACATTGAAAACTGAAAATGTCCGTAAACAGCTCAAAAAGAGTTAAAATATTTTCAAAATTGTATGGTGTATAGGAAATGCTAATATAAACATTCAGTAAAATTCTCATGTATCTAGAGTCATTCGTTTTGAAATTACAATAAAATAAGGAATTCGCTACACGAAAAGTCGAGTGAATATCCAATGTTGTAAAAATTTGAATTTCAAACGCTAATAAAAATTTAATTTGACTTTCTTATAGACATTTTTTTTTTTTTGATAAAGGTAGGTAATCTTATAAGGAATCTTGTATTACATTTTAAAATCTTAGATTTAAAAAGAAAAATTTTTACGAATTCTTAACTCAAAATAATTTTTTAATTTTCGTGATTTTTCCATATTTTGTCAATTTTAAACAAAAACTTTAAATGCTTATAAAAAAATAAACTGTGACTAAGGATTATTAATATTTTTTATCTGTCTTTGAAACAACATACAATTAGCCCTCTATTAAATTTTATTGATATTTATAGAATAAAAAACTAAAATATTGGAAACTGAAAATGTCCCTAAACAGCTCAAAATAAGTCAAAACATTTTAAAAAAAGCATGGTGTATAGAAAATTCTTTCTATTACAAATTTTGATTTGCTAAAGAAGGTGGGATTTAAGTTCAATTCAGTTTTTATTGGATTTTCAATATCTTCGTATATGTGTTCTACTTTTGTTGATACGTTAAAATCTAAGTTTATTAGTTAGGTATATTATAACTGTCGCCGCCGTGTCACCAGATATCTCGCCACCGACCGGCTCATACTCACATCGCATACCTGTTACCTGTTTGTTCTTATATATTTGACCTACGTCAATAATTTACAATTTAAAATATTCCCACTTATATTAAATAATAATATTTTCAATTTTGACAACTATCTACAATATTCGACACTAACAACAACTTATGAGGACTTATGTAGGTATTGATTTTGTCAGTAATGCCCACGAATCTCCTTATGATGAGATAGATAGTGGTGTTTTTATTTTGCATGTTTTTGCACATTTTGGATAACATGCATATTACTGCATATATTGAATAAAATGTATATTATTGCATATTTCGATTGTAAGAATGCGAAAAACGCATATTTTATAGTATATTTCGTAATGAATATTTATTATTTAATATTAATATTTCGTATTTAATTCTAGCCCTGCTGATTAAAGAATAAAACTTGGTTTTTAAACATACGTTTTATTTTTATAAATACAGTCCTATTGACAATAGGTACCTATGCGATAAAAGAGTAGCATGTAACACACATATTTCCACTATTAATATAATATAATTGAGAAATAATATAAAATAAAATAATTTAGAAATAAAATTTATAATTCACATTTAAGACAAACAAGCCAATTATGTGATGTATTTCAATAAATAAATATTTTTTTCGTAACTATATTTTTGTGTTTATCTTATAAAAATTTAAACGCATATTTTGATAAATAAAATGCATATTTTACAATCTTTTATTGTATACAAATCCTAGCCCTGGTCATTAGTACTGATTACAGTGTGTAAATAAATAGTATTTTGATTGAGTCAAACTTGTGTTTATTTTTTAATAATCTAATTTAATGTGTTGTAGAAATAACATGACTCGCTGATTGTGCAAATTGTAATTTTTCCATCATTATTAACTCTTTGAAATACGCAAAGAAATAAATCAAAATTCTCTATAAACGTAGCAGTAAAGTACTGTGTTGTGCGTATGCGTATAAACTTAAAATCGTAAACTTATAAATGAAACATATAAATTCCAAAATAATGATATTCGATAATGCTTTTGTACCATTATTGTTATTAACTCATTGAAATACATATGTTTAAACAAAAAAAAATTGTTATTGCACATCTAGAGAATAAGAGGAACCACTATTCCAAATTTCAAGTTGCTATATAGCTATATAACAGCATAGGCTCGGTGACTGGTGGGCGTTGATTATGAATCAGTCAGGACTTCTTGTTTTATATTATTCATATATGTATTTCATTTTAATACATTTTATAATTCAATAATTGTTAAAAAAAATATCATTTTACATTTCATTTTCATACATTTTATAATTTAATAATTTTTACAAAAAAAAAAAATATATTATTGTTTTATATCAAAGAATAGTGGCGTAATTATGAATTTGTATAGGGGAGGGGATGGACATTTTTTTAAACACAAAATACTAAATACTAAATAAATAAAATAAATATAATAAATACAAAATTTTAAAGTACAGTGGTGAGTGGTAACTTATTAGATTTTGCTTTAAAATTCTACACAATTTAGTACATATTATATACAATATATTATAATATATTTGGCATAAATTCACTTTATGTTACCCAGCTACAAAGAATTTTTTTAGATTTTTTCGAAAGTTAGACTAGTTAAGACTTCAGAATGATGGTGCGAAAAACAATTTTCTGAAATCATTATTTTGGGAAGATATATCCTTCCAAAGTTGGCTAATTTACGTATTTTTACGAGTTAAGAACGATAGGGAAATGAGCAGTACTTACCTATATTTCTGTTTTACCGGAAACCGTTTTTATTAAAACTTATATAAGCATGATAAAAACGATGGTGAAGTCAGACTTCAGCGGTCGGTCTGAGTTTTGAAGTTTTATCTATTTGAAGTCCGAGACTCAACATCCAAGGTGGAGACATGTTTTCGATTTTAATTATTGTCCGAGCGAGTGACCACGCCGGGTGTGTATGAAAACACAATATATTTCAATTAGCTGAAACTTTAAAAGTTTAGAGCTAAGACTGACCTCCAAATTCTGACTTCACCATAGTATTTTATCGTATTTTTCATGCTTAACTATTATAGGGCCGTAGAAAGGATTTTTTTTTGGGGGGGGGGAGGTCAAATATTTGCTAGGGCTGCTACCGGATTTTTAGAATATAGTAAGTTCAATACCTATCTAAAACTGTTTTCCTTTTATTTTTGGTTTACTCATATAGATAAGAACAGTGGAGAAATATTTTTTTTAGAAGTCTATATAGTAGGTAGATAGAAACTAGCAAATGATCTATTATTTAGAGGCTACTGTCTACTATATATTTAACAGTTGCTATAAATATATTCGTATTTGTTATTTTTCAACAGGCTATGAAATATTATAACTTATAATAGTACCTAATAAAATATATTGTTGTTCTATTTAAAAATACTGTAATTTCGCAGCCCATTATGCCCACCCCCTATATACGCCACTGGATAAGAACTATATTTATAAACTACTATAATAGTTACTTAGTAATACTAATCATCTAAGTTAGTATGTAATTTCGTGAAACTTTGAACGTTAAATAACTATGAAATAAAACTGTATTTTTATATTTTATAGATTTTTTGGTTATAGAATAACCTACTTACGTTGTAACTTGTTTTAAATTTTCAATCTTTAGCTATAAAAATTTAACATTTTATAAACTTTTAACTATAAAACCATTTTTCAATTTTCAATTTGATAGGTAACTGCAGTTGTCAATAATCGAACTTTTAAGTTTAATTGCATAAAAAAAATCTGTGCCAAAAACAAATCGATTTTGTGTAAATATTCCCGCTTTTCCCTAATTTTTCACCGTTTTTCCCTGTACTGTTGAAAAATACTTGGAAATTTTTACTTTTGACCACCACCCCCCCCCCTCACAGAGAATCAACTAGATTCACTTTCCTATCAGAAAAGATGGTGTTGAAGAAAATCTTAACATTTTTAATGTCCTAAAAGGTGATGACAGACACAAATAAAAATTTAAAAAAGCACACATCATTTTAGAAAAAAAACATTAAACTCAGAATCTAAAATTAACATATAAATAAATACCTAATTACTAAGTACAATACTGAATACTAAAATCATGGTAGATACACGCACTTAAGTTGCTTAAGTTAAGCCCCCCCCCTAGCTACGGCGCTGCTTAGCTCCATAAGTACGTTAAAACAAGAGAGTCATAATACTGATTACGAGGTGTACATAAATAAGTGTTAAATAAGTTGATTAAGTCAAAATTGTGTTAATTTTTTTCTTTTATATATCCTAGTTTAATTTTGGTAGAAATAAGATGACTTGATGATTGTGCAAATTGTAATTTCGCCATCATTATTAACTCGTAAGGAAATCAAAAATTAAAATTTTCTATAAGCGTGACAGTAAACTGTACTTTACTGTCACGTGTTGTGCGTATGCGTATAACCTTAGAATAGCAAACTTCGGAATGTTATAAACTCCAAAATAATGATTACCGCAAATGTATTTTGCATCATTGTTCTTAACTCGTTGAAATACATATGTTTCAAAAAAAAAAATGTCTGGGTAGTTATAAAGTGAATGTATTCAAAATATTAAATTTATTTTGTTTGTAATGAATATAATGTAGGCACTAGGTAGGTACTTACATGTTTTTTTTTATAAAAGAACCTCGAATTTTCGTTTATTTAAATGTCATAAAGGTTCTAGGGGGGGATCTATCCACCCTCACCCGCCTTTAATTACGCCCCTGCCACAGCTAAACGGTCGGTGTAAGAATGTAATATTACTGTTCGACTTGTAATAAATAATTCCTTTTAATATTCGCATACAACCTACACAGTTTGACAATTTTCGTGTACCAATATTAATTGAACAAATATTAATAATAATTTTGTTTTGGTTATTCAAAATCGTAGGCGCAATTAGAGTAAAAAATGTGGGGGGGGTTCAGCCCCTCCCATGTATTTTTCAATCACCGCCTATCAGAAACTTTTTTTCCACTTTCGCCCTATATAGACAATTAGGTAATAACTATTTTGTTTACAAAATAGCAAATGCCAAAATATAACCACAAAGCACGAATGCACGAACACTGGACGCAATCGAGTGATCAAAGAAATATTGACCATTTAATTGACAGTCTAAGAAATAAAAATAACAAGTATGGTGTAATAAACATTGAGCAATGCACAAGTACATTGTACATATTGTGTAGTACGAACGTAATATTATATTTTAGTTTGAGTTGCATCTATTACAATATAAATAAAAGACCAGTGAAAAGTTAAAGAACAGACAATAGTGGGTATCTACGATGTATTATCTCTGAAAAAATTTAAAAGAGTAAAATATTTTTTTTTAAATTCGGCAACATATGAAACGAACTTGAACGAACCAATGAAGGATAGGTGTCTATATTATAAGTAAATTATAAAAAAATGCACAATGCAGAAAACAATAATTTAATTCGACGATTGACAACTCGGTGAGTTATCTATATATATAAAAATGTCGTGTCACGATGTATGTTCGCGATATACTCCGAAACTACCGAACGGATTTTGATACAATTTGGTAACCATTAATAATATGGTCCAACTTTAAAGATAGAATAGTTTTTTTTTCAATATTTATTAATATTATTTATTATTAATAATTTTGTGGCGAGCGCCGAGAATATTCTGGAACGGTCGCGCCGCGTGGCAGGTACCTGTTGCCGCGTGTCGGGTGGAACGTTCTAGAATTTTTCTACTGATTTGGAAAACACATGTTTCTCACATGGACAGCTATATGTTGCCTGCTCACGTGTAGGAAAACCATCAAATCTCTTCGAAAGACAGGTTAACCAGGAATGTTGTACACAAAGTAGTACTTAGATAATTTTTAGTTTTAATAATTTAAAATTTAAAAAATAATAGTTCGACGTCAATGTTATCTACCTCATTTAAAACGGTTTATTTTTATATGTTTTTAATGTATATAGTTAATTTTTTAAGTAGGTCACTGATTACAAACAATAATTTAATATAAGATGAATAAAATGTAAATTCAGAAAGTATATAATATGTTGGTTTGTGCTTAATTTCAACATTTAGATACTTTACCTATTACTTTTAAATTTTGGCGAAACGTTTTATTTCCAATCTCATATGAATGAATCTATTTTAAATTTTTTTAGAAAACATTAATTTGTTTGTACCAAAGAATTATTGAAAAATTGATTCAATGTATTATACTTACTGAGCCACAGCAACGCGTGGCTGGGTCAGCTATATTATATATAATATATTAATATCAATATTTTCTGACACAATAATATATTATATATTATAATATTACAATAAACCTCAGCTCGCGTACAAAGCTTAGGTGAACTGCGTGACGTATTAAACTATTCAAGTATACTGTAAGTATACATATTATTTGGTAAACGGACACTTTGTACTATTGATTGTTTGATTTGCATACCGCGGACATTTTGTACCTACGGTGAAAATAAATTGATAAAAATCGATCGAGGTCACTTTGTACAGTAGGTACCTATAAATAAACCAGGAAATATATTTATTACTTTAGTGTATTAGGTAGAATAGTGTGTATAATGTCTTATGTGTAGGTTTATACTGCACATTTTAATTATTATTGTTAATTATTGAAACAATTAACTCGTAAAATTTTATACTCTTTAATACAATTGTAATGTTTCTCTATTATAATTTGATACGTTGTATATGTAAGTAGATATATCATATTTATATTATGTAGTATGAAAAAACAAAAATTGTTGAAATTTGCCTCCCCAGCCATGGAGGTCTGGACACGGCTATGGTAATCACTACAGTATTTACAGTAATTAATAATGTATCAAAAATATGTTAACTAAGTATTTAACATTACAATTAATCTTATTTGTCATCATAGGTATTAAAACGGGAATTTTTACACAAAATCGGTTTTCCAAAAAATCGATTTTGGTTTTTGGTGTAACTTTAAAACAAATGACCGTAGATACATGAAATTTTCAGTGGTTAAACAACCACTGAATATTTGCTTTATATTTGCATTTTCTATACGCGATAACATTTTCAAAATATTTTGATTTATTTTGAACTGTTTAGGGACATTTTCAGTTTCCAATTTTATTAGTTTTTTTTTTTTTATGAATATCAATAAAAATTTATTTGTTGAGTAAAAATACTTGAAAATTTAATACAAGGCTCCTACTATATTGTTTCAAAGACAGATGAAAAATATTAAAAATCGTTAGTCACAGTTTTTTTTAAGCATTTAAAGTTCAAAAAATGACAAAATATGGAAAAATCACGAAAATTTGCAAATTATTTCGAGTTAGAAATTCATAAAAATTTTTCTTTTTAAATCTAAGATATGAAAATGTAATACAAGATTCCTTATAAGATTATCTACCTTTATCAAAAACAAATGTCTATGAGAAAATCAAATTAAAATTTTTATGAGCGTTTGAAATTCAAATTATTACAACATTGGATATTCACTCGATTTCTCATGTAGCGATTTCCTTATTTTGTTGTAATTCAAAAACGAATATCTGTAGATACATGAAAATTTCACTGAATGTTTATATTAGCATTTCCTATACACCGTACAATTTTGAAAATATTTCGACTCTTTTTGAGCCGTTTACGGACATTTTCAGTTTTCAATTTTTTTAGTTTTTTTTTTTTTAAATATTAATAAAGATTTATCTGTTGGGCCAAAAAGTGTGAAAAATTAATACAAGGCTCCTGATATATTGTTACAATAGCAATTGAAAAATATTAAAAATACATAGGCACAATTTTTTTTTATAAGCATTTAAAGATCGCATTTTGACAAAATTTATCAAAATTAATCGAAAATTATCAATCATCATTGTAATTAATAAATTATAAAATGTTCAGTTTTTATAGCTAAGGATTACAAATTTAAAACAAAGTTTCTCATAATTAGTTCATACTGTAACCAAAAAATCTAAAAAATATTTGAACACAGTTATTTTTTACAGACATTTTAAATTCAAATTTGGACGAAATTACATAATCAAAAACCTAGAATAACTATTTTAGTTATTTTGTTGTGATTGTATAGTATTATTCGTGGGTACTTGAAACTTCTAAGGTGTACTATTATATATCTATCACGGTTTTTGTTGATGTATAACGCGTTATAAGTACCTAATGGATATTGTGATATGATTAATTTGGAATTCATTATAGGTACCTATTATAGGTCAAATTTTGATTTAGTACCATAGATATGTATATAATATGTCTTAAACCTAGACTGATATACCGTCTTCGCTCAGAATCGTTTTTCTTATACAATGATATTGTATCATTGAATTCAAATTTAATACCATCCATTATACAGTGACCCACTTGTAACCTACTGTACAGCAGAGCGACATCCACTTGCCCACCTTTTTAATATGTAATTTCGTCCAAATTTGAACATAAAATGACTATAAAAATAAACATAATATAAACATTCATATATACGCATCAATAAGTCACCTACATATAGATATAGGCATATACACATACTTGTATGTATCCTTACATATTCTTATATATATTTAAACAGTATTCATACATACATACATACATACATATATATATATATTTAATTAAACAGCATTCATGCATACATATAGACTCGATCTATTATTCCAAATAATAATTTACATAAAATATTTTCGATATATAATTTATTCGATACCAACATACCTAATTTCTTAAACATATATTAATTATTATATATTTACAGTAGATACATAAGATAGGTATATCACAACGTCGCAGTGCATACTGATACCTACTCCGATATCCAATATATTATAAAAATTAAATGCAATATACTGAATATTCATATATAATTTACTCATTTATTCGTTAAATACGTAGGTAGAATTTATGCTGAAACCTGAAAATATACTCATCAATATAGGTTAAAATGTACTCATTTTGATAAAAACATAGCTGTCTGTGTGTAAATACATAAATTTGTACCTAATTTTCCACTTAATGATTTCGTATATAGAAAACCATATATATTTAAATTATTTTTAATGCATATATCTTATACAAATAGCACAGCATTTATTTTATACAAAATTATAGAAATGTATTATTTATACAGTTATATACTAGTATACTACATGGCTGCTTATTACTGATACTTTTCATGCATTATTCCATAAACTTTATAAAATAATGAAGAAATCATTTGTATATATCGCCATCACAAGCTTTTAAATATATTTGAAAAAATCATGATTTTTCAGTGAAAATCGTTAAAAATATCTTAATTTCTCCCAAATTATGATAATATTATTATTTTGGTAAAATCTTATACAAATATCATTTCTATATCAAGATCATTTCTAAAATATCGAAAATCTTAATAATAACATATAACTAGTTTGCAAATCAATCCATCAATCATATCGCGTTAGATATTTAATGCAATTATACACTAAAACAGAATATTTCAGTTCTAAATGGTTGACTTACATCTCTTTAATCTACAATATAATATGATATTATATCAAGTTTTATGGCTCATACATTATATTATGTTAAAACATGTAAACATTTCATAAGTTCAATAAAAATATGTTCAATTGTAATTATCACAATCTCACTGTAAAAATAAATATAATACATATAACAAATATATTTTACCTTTAAAAACCGGTACATTCATAGATACCTTTGCTAAATTTATTATTTTTGTTTAAATATCATAAACACTGTATTAATAGAGCCACACTCATCAGCTATATAATATAACACTTATATATCTAAAGCACAGATCTAGACACGCGGTAGCGTGTCAAGCCAAGTTCTAGCTAACAGAACTGGCGAGCAGCACCGTGTGTAATATTACACGAACCATTTGGAGCCACTTTTGACCCCCTCATAACTCAAAAACTATTCCACATACACATGCCAAATTTGGCTCATATATTGAGACTAACGAGATACATATGTGCTCTAAATTTCATAAACACACTTCAAACAGTTATTTAGATATTAACGTCCGAAAATCGTCATTTTTATCACTGACTTACCTATAGATCAAAATTCTAACCCAGTTCCAGATGACCTAGAAAGTTCAAATTTGGCATACAGATAGGTAGTTAGGTAAATACAAAGGAAAAAATCAGAAACTTGAAAATTTTTAATTTTTTAATCAATTGATTTTATTATAATTTTGCAATTATTTTATCTATTATGTTTAATATTTCAATTTATTAATGAATTGCCTCTAATTTAATGTAATGTAATGTAATGTTGACTTAAATAACCTTTCCCGTATCGCCACTCCAAAAATACGACTAGCCGAATATGTGTCGATATTGTCGACCCGCGCGCAGCAACATACTTTTTTTTCTATCTATGTATGTAATTAATATTATTTTTTTAAATATTACAATTAAAATAATTAAATAATTATTCTTACAAATTATGAATTATCAGTAGAAACTACAGTCAATAAAATTATGATAATTAAAAATATACTCAAAAAGAGTTAAAATAATTGTATATTAATTTTACATATATTTTATACTCTGTATACAACGGAAAATATTTTATAATAAATATTATTATTAATATTAGTAACTGAATTATATTATATAGTAATTAACTTTATTTATAGAATACGTCATGGCTAGGTTAGGTTAGGTTATAATAATTTACATACAAAAAGTAATGATATCCCACCAAAAACATATATGTAAAATGAGAGCCAAGTTCAATACTATAATATATGCCTTGGTTGTTGACTTCAACGACAAAAGAAGTGAGATCTAAATGGGTGCCAAGTTAGGATAATATATTGAATCCTAAGGTGTGACTTGGCTACGAATTATATATTATAGCATTTGCAAGTTCTAAAGCTTTGAGTTCTTATTTTATTCTTCGGAAAATCATCTTCACTCTTCCATTACTGTTTTAGTAGGTACTTATAATAATAATTCGTATATAAAAAGTAGCCAAGTCACACCTTAGGATTCAATATATTATCCTAACTTGGCACCCATTTAGATCTCACTTCTTTTGTCGTTGAAGTCAACAACCAAGGCATATATTATAGTATTGAACTTGGCTCTCATTTTACATATATGTTTTTGGTGGGATATGTCTTACCATGTATAGTAGATATTAAATAATAAATTAGTCATAGCTTGATTTTATATGGGTATAATATATATTGAATATTCATGGTATTGTAATATACTGGGTGATTCTTTTATCAAACAACACTCATTATTTCAAAAAGTGTAAATTTTTTTGAAAATATTTTTTTACATAGTTTCAAATCGCTTATAAAACAACGTTTTTATTAAAAAATTATATTTTTAAATATTTTTTATCCTTATAATTTTTTAAGTTTTTTACTTTTTTGAATGACAACATAGGGTTTTAATTTTATATTCCAAAGCAGAATATTTTTCTTAGTATTTTGATACATGAAAATCGAATTTGGGTTGAGTAGTTTATGAGTTATAAGTATTTAAAGTTTAGACGAGCGGAGTGGAGTGGTTCGGGGTTACCCCGCGAAAGGTTTGTCCACTTCACCGCTCGTCTATACTTTAAATACTTATAACTCATAAACTACTCGCCCCAAATTCAATTTGCATGTATCAAAATACTAAGAAAAATATTCTACTTTAGAATATAAAATTAAAACCCTATGTTGTCATTCAAAAAGTAAAAAACTTAAAAAATTATAAGGATAAAAAATAATTAAAAATATAGTTTTTTAATAAAAACGTTGTTTTATAAGCGACTTGAAACTATGTAAAAAAATATCTTCAAAAAAATTTACACTTGTTGAAATAATGAGTGTTGTTTGATAAAAGAATCACCCAGTATAGTATTTAGACTTGGAATAAAACACGAGACAAATAATGCCAACGGACCATATTATGGAATGTGGGTGATCCAATATGCAGTATTACGTAGGCATTAGGCACATGTATACATTATACGCACTCCTCTTACACAAACGCGACACATGCAACACATAAATAATATTCAACACCTGTCCGATCAGACGTTTAGTGGAGACAACACAATCAAATATCAGCGGGGCCAGTAAACACTGTTGTATGTGTACCCTAATTTATAATAATAATAATAATAATAGACATTTTAATATTCATAATAATAGGCCAATGAAGCAAATGAGGCAGCATATTGTAATATAATATAAAAAGACGCAAGCACCGCGGTAAAGTGAGGCCCGCACCTGTTTGTGAACGTTCCAGAGAGACTCGTATTTTGATGTGTTTGTTCTTACATAATAAAAGTAATTTTAATCACCTAACTCAGTGGTTGTCAACCTTTTTGGGTCCACGGCTCCTTTTGATTTTGAAATAAAATATACGGCTCCCATACGAACATTTAAAATAAACAAATTTACATTACTTATAATAATTTTAATCTAACTTTATTTAATGATAAACATGTAATTAGGTATTAATAATAGGAAACATTTTTTTACATACAATTAAAAAATTAATACATTAATAATAATTTTAATTTTTAATGGGACGGCTGTGCTTGTTTTTGTTGCATTAAATCATCAAATCGGTTATCTCACACATGCAACATGTAATATGTATTGGTGCGCCGAAATTTTATTTTTAGTTTTTATTGCGAACGCGGCTCCCTTGATAATAACCGGCGACGCCCCTGGGAGCCGCGACGCACAGGTTGAAAACCCCTGAGTCCTAACTTATTATATCGAAAACCGCTCGATAGACAAAACAAAATAATCATAATGCGTGACACTGCAAACAAGGAGATGAAAGAGAGAGATACAAAATATTAAACATCAAATTAATAAATATAACAAATCTCTGATGGCAGTCGGCGTTATTCACGTTAATCATTCAAAATTAAAAAAAAAAAAAAATATAATTCTGGACACAACAATTAGAGAAGGTTTTGAAATGTTATTCCTTATTCCTATTTACCTTTCCACATTCCAAACACTAAAAAATATGACAAAAAAAAAAAATAAAAACTAATAAGGCAAGTGGCATTTACTTATAAGCCGAAATTGTATATTATTTTGTATATTATTCGGCGCTGTATTCGTTGATAGTAATATATCGCGAACCCGCGCATACCGCCGTCCAATCATTTTTACCTATTCGCTGCCATTAATAAATATTGTGAACACGGAGCATACGCCGCCGTCCGATATAATTGTTATTGTTCCGCTGCTGATAGTAATACATCACGAGCGCACACGCCGCCGCGCCGTTCGATTTACCTACTTGCCAGAAAAACATCGATAACGATGGGTATACACGCCGCCGTCCGATCTACCTATTTGTTCATACTGCCAGACGTATCAGTATCATAACTAGTGATGGGTAAATTCCCGGTATTTAAAAGTGAGGAAATATTCCCTAGGAATATTTCGGGAATTTTTAATAAATTCCCAAATAATGGGAATTTTTACTATAAATTTGAAAATTCTAGTAGGCAAGTCAAAATTAAACTATACCCAATCCAAACACTGTCCAAATATAATATTGTGGCCTGGTGTGGCTTGCTAATGACACCAGATTTTGTAACCTTAACTTAATTAAAAATAAATATAAATAATAAAATATAATTGTATTATAATATTATGATAGTACCTACTTTTCTCAATGAAAATTGAAAAATAATGTCTTTTACCTTTGTAGTATCTTCTACACAAAAGTTGATAGGTATTGAAGAAAATATCTGTTAAGACATTTAGTTTAATTTTTTAGAAAAAACATTAAAAAAGTAACAAATTTCCAATAAGTTAACTATAACTAGTAGCTATATTTAATAATAATAATACAAAATAAAATAAATATGAAATACTCCATATATTTAACAAAAAACTTAATAACTGAAAAATATATTAAACATTATAAAAAACGTTGCTATGAATTATGTTATCTAGTGAACCTCTAACAGTGTGGACCAATAAAACGGAAAAAAAAAATTCCCAAGTTTGGGAAGAAATATATTATGTTGTAGAAATATTCCCGATAAATTCCCAATTATATATTTCTTTCTTTTGGGAATATTCCCAAAGCACATCACTTATCATAACCGCAGTGTCACCGTCCGTGAAATATTCAACCGACCAAACCAAGGAGAACCGTGAGTCCATCATAATAAAATTCACTTTGTTCCCTGTTGAATGTTTTTTTTATATGTCAAATCACTCTGTGGTATAAAACCTAAAAGAAAAAATTGTCATATCTCAAATATATGTAATTATATTTTCAATAAAAAGCTAATAATTTTATATGAACAATAAACCTGTGTTGCGTTCATTCATAATGATTACACATTTTTGAATTGGACGTTTTAAAACTTATAATTGCTTTTTTAATACAAAAATGTAAAAATGGTTATTGTAGAAAAATACAATTTTAGGTACTACATTGAAAAAAAAACTCGTACAGAAACAAAATATACACTTTTTTAAAGTTTTAAAAGAAAATATTTGCAGGACTAGGCGAAAGAACTATTTTTTCTTCTATTTCTTATCGAAGATAAAAAGCTATTATATTCTAAACCACGTCAGTTGCTTTTATGGCTGCAAGTAGTAGTATAAAGTATATATATGTGTGACTGTTGGAAAACTTGTGTATACCTATACAATTTGTTAGTTAGGTACTCGGGGAAGTATATTTTTCACATTGAAGTAATAACATAACGCCTAACTAACATAAATAATAATTGTTATCACCTTTTTAATGACAAGCAATCTTATTAAAAAAAAAAAGAGTATTCAAACGAATAATATCCTTTTTCGTGTGATTCAACATCGTTATTGGAAAATATGCTGAAGATAGTATTATTATTTTGTCGATAAATTATTGTTAACAACAATTTATATCCCTACCACATTTTTACTGTCGTTCCCGAAGTCATAATTATTTAAATAACATCATATTTTTGTGTTCACTTGTGTAATTATAAATTAAATAATTTGATATCTTTACACTTCTACCAAACTACATCGTTGCAGAGCTAAGATTCTATACAGTATTCACGAGTTTTTCCAAAGAAAATATTATTAATTTCTAACAGTACGCACAACTCAATCGGTTTTTCTTCACTAGACATTTCGAACCAATCATACCTATATTATCAATTTGTTTTCATGCCATTCGACAGTTATAAATGCTTTATGACGAATGGGTACTTTATGTTAATTAATGCATCGTAAAAATCTATATTATGTTTATGTTTCATGGAATTCCTATCGTGATGTTATGACTTATATCGTAATACATATAATATAGGTACGACATTAAAATTAAATCATTGAGGGTTAGCACTGGGTTAAATATTTCTGTATATGAAAAATACGGCACATTTTGCAGTTATTATATTATTACAACTACAAAATAAAACAATAAAAATGTGTAAAATATTTTAAGAAATCGTATAAATGCGTATATTACAACATTATTATGATCTATTATTTATAGCTCCCAGTGTCACGTGGTTTATTAGACGTCATTACGAATAAGCGAGGTAAGATTTTTGCAAATTTATGTTCACCTTTTTACTACCACATAAATATATTGCATCCTCAAACATTTGTTTTATAGACGAACAAACTAGCATTATAACGTCTAATAATAATATTACGATACATATTTGTATGAATTTTTTTGCATTAGGTTTCAGTAGTTGTTGTTAGTTATAATAATAGTAATAGGTATTGTAATTAAAAACTACAAACGGACGGTTTCCATACCTGCCAACAGATGAACAGTATGGGTACAATGTTTTATAATTCGTTTTAGATTTTTTTTAGAAATATCATCATGTGATGATTATATTTATTCGTAAATTTGATTGTCATGGTTATTTCATACATCATAGAATGAAATATAATTTACCGGCACGGTCATATTTTTAAAAATTGCATTAGAAATTCTCGAGTATACTATTTCGATACCATGATATCGCATATACATATATTGCAACGGCCATGTCTGATGTGTTCATTTATTTTAAGTCAACGCAGTCAAACATATTATATACGGTCTCATATTGAGTTCGATGCATATGATATCATTATAGAGTTATAGACGTATATACGTTATATTAGATATATAATCATAAATTGATAATAACGGATAGATAATAATATAATGTCATCTAGCGTATAGTGTCAGACTGTCTCCTATGTATATAATAATATCGATATGAAAATAATCTTTCCGTCGACTGCAATCTTTGAAAACAGCTCGTGTACATATAATAGTTTTATTGCGTCTCGACGAAAGCGATGACGACGTGTCGTTAAAGTCAAACTGATATAAATACTATAAATATGACACGTTTACAGCGTGTTGTTGAAGTTGTACTTTATATTATTATTATTATTATTATAATATATAACGACGTCCGAACGATAGACTATAATATAATATTATTATAGCTATGGAAGCGTACACACATATTATACTGAAGGTGCAGTTCATTGTTTTTGAAACGAAAACAATATGGAGCAAATATTCTATACATATATTATAATATCAACTGAGATGTATGATAATGTATTCCACGTGGTTGTGAAAATGCCGAATATGAAAACGCTATGTAGCTACAGGAATAATGTTATTACGACGACGTTAGATCCAACGGACGCCTGCAGGTGCGGCGGAAACGCTCCTTAATTACCATAATTTGTTAATAAAGGATACCTGGTAGCTGGTATATATATAGTGAACTTCTGGTGGACTGAGTCAGGGGTGTAGAAGATGTGTCGGAGGAGCAAATTAAACGCGGGTCACCGACGTCGTCATCTCCCCCCACTATTCCATCGTCACCCAGCACGGTGTCAAGGTAGGTATAGTTAAGCTACGTACCTCCATACTGATACCTACGCTTGTTTCAATATTATATACATCCTGGAGGTAGGAACCTTCTTGTGTTGTAATAGCGTCGTGACCAAAAATACGCTAATTAAAACGTTCGGTGTCGTTTCGTTTCAACTTTCTAGCTTATGGCAAAGGTAAAACCATACTATTAGGTACCTATAGTCAACTGATGACGTTGTCAGCAGTAGCAACAGTAGTAGTAGTAGTAGTAGTAGTAACTAGTAGTGATAGTAGTGGTAATCATATACTTGTCAAGTATTTAAATAGCTTTTATAATTATAAATAAAAAAAAAAAAATAATTCTATAAAAAATATGTTCAAGTATACTTTTATGCAAAGTCCTGTAAGGATTAGTCTGTTAACCGTTGTCTCTAAGCAATTTACAAAAAAAACCCCCTTAGTATGTTACTCGATATTTCTCTGTACAAGGAAAATCTATGAATCATAAATAATACGTATGTTTTTGTTAATAAGTATAGCTATAACAATGAAAACGTATATTTTTCAAAATCGATTACAAAAAATCGGTAAGAAAAATAAAATATCTGCACCGAGCCCAAAAACATATTAATGAAAAAAATAAAATGTGTATACAAATAAAAATCTACGTTGTATGTAATACGTTAATACGTTTTTTGTAATTACCTTAACTTAATCTTTAAAATAAATACTAAGTATGAATTTCCGAAATTCAATTTTATCCATAATGTTATTATCCTCTTTCGATTTCATAGTCACTATTGACTATTTTAGTTATAAAGTCGTACTAGAATCCGTCATAGTCAATAATTATCTTCGAAATTTCTTAACAGATTTTTCATATATGTATATAATTTCGTAATCACGTAATAACCAACAACGGCGATAACATTTTTGATTTTTGATATTCTTAATATTTCGTAAAAGCTGAATTCATTGAACCATATAAAAAGACGCTGTTGAAACAATATTATATTAACGATATAGCCAGCAACGACAGCATATTTTGACCTACCATTACTTATCCATTTTTGGCTTGAGTAACTTCGGCAGCCCTATTATCTCGCCGACAGTACAATATATTGTATAGTTCTATTATAGATATTATGAACATAGTGCTTAATGAGTCTTACCTGTAAATATCGCCCAACACAGTACGAAACTACGAATGGATGTTCACGGGAAAAAATTTTTTGTGTACGTATATAATATTGCCTACATTTAGCCCCTTTTTTGCAGTTATCAAAATGTGATAACATTGAGAAACCGATAACATCATTTTCATTATAAATTATAATAATATATTTTATTATATTAATCATAATTAAAATAGTTAAATACATTAATAGTTAATAAGTTATTAAAAAACACAATGTAGTAATTTAAAATTTAAAAATACACAATTCATTGAGAATATACAGTATAAATGTACAACCTATTTACGTGGAACATTATTTTAAATTTTCAATCTTTAGCTATAAAAGTTAAATTATATATAATACAATTTTAAATTTGATAAATATTTTCAAAATTCGAACTAATACCCAGATAGCAATTGTGTAATGATATTATTATTATTACAGTACACAAATATTGTCATAAAAATAATGTTATTATAATAACATAACTATCCAAATAAAATAATATTTATTCAGTAATTTAATAATTTAATTTTATAGATATTATAGTAAAATTATTTTTTATGTATGGTATACCCTTTGAATAGGAATCAGTATAGATGGTAGTATAGTATCATATAAAATAAAATGAGCTACCTGCCAATTTCACTCTATCAGCTGTAGTAAACCTTAATTTACCAATTATATTTGGTTCCATAACTGAGTATTGCTATATCTTATATTATGTATATATATATATATGTATATCTATGTATGGTATCTTGGACCATTTGTGAGGTACGGAAAAATATGAGAGTAATAAAAGTTTAATCTTTTTTATTACTTTTGAGTTTTGGCTTTATACTTTTCTACTCTTCTGTATAAACACTATAAACCCAGCAGATAGTCCTATGGAATATCCTATGTTATATCCAGTATCTAATATTTAATCTTGATTATTTTATCCGTTATAATTGGCAAAATATTTTCATTCTGTTTCTCCAGTTTGTTGTTATTACACATATTTTCTGCTTTTTTTCTTAACTATATCTTATTAAAATAATGTTCCACGTAAATAGGTTGTACATATTTTATACTGTATTCTCAATGAATTGTGTATTTTTAAATTTTAAATTTTAAATTACGATATTGTATTTTTTAATAACTTATTAACTATTAATGTATTTTAATTATAATTAATATAATAAATATAATATTATAATTTATAATGAAAATTATGTTATCGGTTTATCAATGTTAACACATTTTGATAACTGCAAAAAAGGGGCTAAATGTAGGCAATATCATATACGGACACAAACAATTTTTTCCTGCGAAGATCCATTCATCACGAAACTCCACCTTATCAACGATGATTCCATAGTCAAGCAATAGTCTCCTTCTCCTCCTACTCCTACTCCCCCTATTCTGCTTCTGATATACATGCACAAAATGGAAGCAAATGAATTAACATTATCTTGGCTTAAGAATATTAGTGTAGTAGTTTAGCATCCCTTTTTTGACCTTTCTAGACCCGCCTGGACTTATCTTCAACGCCCACACGTTTAGTTGACGATGTTTAAATATACTTTGGTCTATGTGTTTGAGCGTGTGTACCCCATGCAGTTCGTTCAAGAATTGTAGTATCTCTACAGTGTATAGATAAAGACATTGGACGCTGTGTATTATTGAGCAGAAGAAATCTATTAAAGCTCCAAGACATGCAATGGATTATCAACGAGGGATCAAGTTCGATAGTGACGCTGGTTGATGGCGGACTTACGCGTTGACACTCTCCTGTGGGTGTCGTGAACTCGAGGACAGCCACCCACAATAATCGCTATTTGCCTATTTCGCTATTTTTATAAATGAATAGGTATAATAATTGAATAACAATGAACAATAATTAGTTTCAATACTATGCGCTCAATGCACGTGACTGAATAAACTTACTTAATAAATATACTTTGGTCTATGTGTTTGAGAGTGTGTTCACTAAACGAATCCAATGTTTTTCACCTATTAATATTATGTTCCATTATTAAAATGTCATCCCATTATGATTATTGTATTAGTTCATTCAAATTCATTTTTATGTTTAAATATATTTTTTGTGTACAGTTTAATTTTCTTTTGGTTCATATATTTTTTTTTTTATTAGATAAAAATAGAGTATTTACAATCTGTAATATTTATATACAACAATAAGTAAATTTGGTAGCAACAATTTTATTACAAAACATGAATGGCATGAGGAGGGAGGCCCACCAGTGTGGATACCATCTAACTTGGGATAGGGAGTTATATTATTATTTTTTGTAATATATTTTAGTATTATCAATGGTATATTCTACTAATAATGTATTTATTTTTTACCATGCATAAAGGGATATTTTTTGATAATATTAAAATTTCATTATCAAAGCTAATTTCAACTAAGCACTAGAAATTATAATTTCAACAGTAAATTAATTTTTACTTTGCCACCATTAATCTAGTTTTCAGAGGTGTCATAAGGCTGATAAATGAATATTAATATATGATATAATATTCCTTAATTTTAACAATTATTCTATAACATACTAATTTAAAAATATTTTGAATGTAAAAAAAAAAATACAATATTATATTGCATATAATTTTTTTATTTATTTTTTTTTTTTATTTAAAAAAAAACCATTTATTACATTTTATAATCACAATCATACAATTACAATGGTTTATCTACTTCCTGTAAGCAAAGCTTGTGTTGGAAGTAGAGAGTTATGAATTATGAATTTATTGTTGTAATGATAATTAATATTATTTATCTATATATACTAATGAAAACAGATTTAAAAAAGTACAAATAAAGAGAAAAAAAAGAAAAGAAAAATATTAAATATAAGTACAGCATTTTTAAAAAACTTAATACACAGATCATATATACTATATACATAGAGTACCTATATAATATACAAAGTTTACAAGTATTTTAAAGCTCATGTAACAATGTTTCACTTATATATCTATTTACATTAATTTTAGTATTTGTTCTTAAGAATTTTTTTACATTAAAGTTTAAGGTGTTGAATAGTTTTGGTCCCAGATAGTCCATGAATTTTTGGCCTATATTTTTTTTTGGATAATTAATCTTAATATCATAAGCTATGGTTTCACGCTTATTTCTTATATCATTCGGCGGAGAATATTTTTTTAAAGTATGACATATAGCAAATTTTTTGTACAAGAGACTTATCGGTAAAACATTAAGTTCTACATAATTGTTCTTAGTGGATCCGGATTTATTTTTTTTGTTAAGACATGTACGAACTGCATTATTTTGTTGTGTATATAGTGGATTAAGTATATTATCTGTAGTACCACCCCATACAATTATTCCATACTGACATATGGACTGGTATAGTGACATGTATACAATTCTCATCGTGTCAATAGATATTAATTTATTTAAGCTATATAATTTAAACGTAATCGTCCTTAGTCGAGTTATTATATTTAATACATGTATATTCCATCTCATATTGCAGTCAAACATCAAACCTAAATATTTTATTTTAGTCACTCTATTGATTGTGGAGTAGGTTGGAGTGTCTCTGTTATCATAGTTACAAACTTTAAAATGTTGTATTGTAAAATTTGATAAATTATAAATTGAAAATGCCATAAAGAAAGTTTTATTATAGTTTATAGTTATTTTCTTATAGTTGAGTTTTTGTATGAAACAGTTTAATTCATTAATTGCTTTCGTTTGTACTATTTCCCATGTTTTATCTGAAAATAATAAGCACGTATCATCCGCATAGGTAACTATTGAACCGTCAAGTTGCATATTACATATACTATTTATATAAATTATAAATAGAACTGGACCAAGTACACTTCCTTGTGGTACACCACAATTTATTTTAAAATCATTACCTATTATTCCGTTAATCGTAACCATCTGTCTTCTATAACTCAAATAGCTTGAAAACCATTTTAAGCTTTCATTAACAATACCAAAACCAGGCATTATGTTTAGTAATTCATTATGATCAACGGTATCGAAAGCTTTCGCAAAGTCTAAAAAAACAGCGATTGTTTTTTTATTATTATCTAGAGCATCATAAATATTTTTTGAGACCATATATAGCGCATCTGTAGTTCCTAATCCCGGTCTAAATCCATACTGATTTTTCGAAAGAAGTTTATTATTTTCTAAAAAGGCCATTAATCTTGACTTTACTATTTTTTCGAGAATCTTTGCTAAGTTATTGATCATCGATATTGGTCTGTAATTATTTACTAGTTTTTTATTCCCATTTTTAAATATTGGTTTAACAATTGTTGTTTTGAACTGTGATGGAAATATTCCTTCTTTTAGGCTTTTGTTATAAATAAAAATTATTGGATTTAATATAAATCGTGATATACTTTTTATTAGTTTTACCGATATTTTGTCAATGCCTGTTGCCGTTTCATCTTTTAAATTATTAATTAACATAATTACTTCATCTTTATCAACAGGTTTAGTGAAAATGGTATCAAAGTTATTATCATTAGGACAAAGTTCTTCTATCTGATGCGATTTAATAAATTTCTTAGACAATTGTGAGCCAATTGTAGTAAAATATTCATTAAATGCATTGCATGCTTTAATTGTTTCATTATTAACATCAATTATTTTATTATCAATTTCTAAAATATTTTATAGTGTCTTTATTATTAGCCATGTTACCTACTACTTCATTAACTAGTTTCCATGTAGCTTTTGGATTAGACGATACCGAGTTAAATTTGTTTTTATAGAAATGGATTTTGGCCTCTCTTATAAGTGTATTAAGTTTATTCCTGTATGATTTATAATATTTAATTAATGCATTATTTAATGGGTGTCTTTTGATTTTAATCGAAAGTTCATTTTTTTTTTCGTGTCGAACACAACAAGCCTGCAGTCATCCACTCTTTAATTCTTTTGTTTTTAGAAACTATTTTTTTTTCACTCGTACATTTTTCAATAACGGAATTTAATTTATCATAAAAGTTTTTAACTGCAATATCAATATTAATTTCATTATAAACACATTCCCAAGTCTCCTTCTCCAGATAAAGATTAATTAAGCTGTAATTAATATGCTTTATTTTATTACTGTTTTGAGGTTCATATTTTACTAGCGGGATTGATGCAATAGTTGGACAGTGGTCAGTTATGTCAATTTGTATAACACCTGATTGAGTATTATTCAATAACGTATCATCACTACATTTAAAAAATATGTGATCAAGACAGGAGTGTGTTTTGTTTAGTGGGAGTCTTGTGTATACATTAATTAATGAGCTGAAACCATTTAAAGATAGCATATCTAAATATTCATTGTTTACGTGTTCATTACCAATAATATTAATGTTAATATCTCCTATTATTAGGGTTCTGTCTTGTAACGATTTATCGTTGATTATTAAGTTATTAAGATATACCAAAAATTCACCACTATCCAGAGACGGTGACCTATAAATACATAAAACATTAATTGGAACATTACATGATCTATCAACAATTTTTAAGTTTAATATATTAGCTACTTCGTTACAATATTCATTGAAATCTACGGAGAGATTGTTTTTTATAAAAACAATAATACCATCATTTTTATTTCTTTTTATCTTACTAAAGAACATTTGGAAACCAGGCAAATTATAATTACAATTATTTACATCATGCCATGTTTCAGTTAGTACAATTACATCTACGCGATAAAAATTGACATCATTTTCAAAAAATAGCAATAACTGATCAAAATTAGCATTTATGCTTCTTATATTAATACAAAATATATTTAGTAAATTTTTTTCGTATAGACTAAAATTATTCACAAAATCCGATATAGAGTTAAAGTACTTTGTTTTATAGCTTAAATATGAGTTAATTGAACTGAGAATATTCATGATTTTATTTTTATTATTATTATTTTTTTTTTTTTTTTTTTTTTTTTTTTTTTATTTTTTTTATTATACAATCAATTAAAATAGTAAGTTAAACAATTTTAAGTAAAGATTTTTCTTCATCTATTAAAATAACATTTGTAGTTTCCGATTTTTTAACGAAGATCTTAGAATCTTTGAACCAAGTAAATTTATAACCATACTCACGAGCCTTTGTTCTAGTTTTGTAGAAAAGATTTCTATTTGTTTGTGTTAATTGTTCATTGATGTATATATTTGCGTTATCCCATTTCTCACAAACTTGTTTTGTTGTTAGTTTTGATTTTCTTGCTTCATTGATAAGGTTCCGTTTATTTTCTTTAGAATTAATAGTAGCAACTATTTTTCTTATTTTGTTTTTATCACCCGAATAAACTCTAAAAGCATTTTGTACTGAAAGCTCAACTTTTAAGTTTGAAGCAATTTGCTTTATAGTTTCGACGCAATTTTCTTGTTTGTCCTCGGGAACTCCAATAATTTCAACATTACATTCAAGCGACTTCTGTTCTAGAATATTTATAGGTTTATTAAGTAAAATTAATTCCTCTTTATTCTTCATATTTTGTTCTCTGATAATCTTATTTTCAGTTTGTAGTTCTCCCAAAGTTGATAAAATGTCCTTCATTTGATTTTTGAAACTTTCAAATTGTCCACTCATAAATTCAACGGATTCTACTAAACTTTCAATAGTAGAATCCGAGAAAGAGCTAGTCTTATGTTTGGTAAGATCTTTATTATTTTTGCATTTAGAACAGTTCCATAATTCTTTTGACTCACTTTTCATTTTACGAAATATAGTTTCTCTAAGTCCTGCGCAGCCAAAGTGTAAGAATTCATTGCATTGTTTACATTTTAACTCGTCTCCCTTGTAGATTTCTTCGTTGCAAATTAAGCTGATCATTATACGCACAAATTACGTTAAATTTATAAATACAAAAACAAACCGCTGATAAGCAACAGGTAACAACTATGTAGACATCGACCGCACTCGACGGAGGTTAACGCATAACTGAATTATTTATTATATTGCATATAATAATTAATGTAACAATATTATATAAAAATATAAAATTGTGTTATGTGTTTATTATAAAATTATTAAAAGGAAAACATTTTTAACCAAATTTTTTGTAAGTTTAAGCAGTGATTACTTAAAATTTTACAATTGTGATTTTTTAAGTTGACAAAATATATTCATACAATTAATTCAAGTTATTACTAAGTCTGAAAATATAGGTAAATTATGACATACCCGATGACTACTCTCAATTTAAGAACATATACAAGTGTATAATAGAGGAACCAAATACAATTTTTTTTATAAGTGGTCACAAAATGTAAACCATATAATTTTTTGTTAAGCATAAGCATAACGATTAATAAACGTAAACAAATGAATCTGCAAATTAATTAAATTCTTATGATGGTTCGTGAAGTGCACGAACAAAACTGACTTTACTCTACACAAAAACATCACATCGATGTATCCATCAATAACGTTAAATCATTTGGGAATAAAAGTGTAGGCATATCGTATCTTAAAACAAAGTTTGAAACTCACTACGTACAATTCAGTAATATAATATAGTAGAAAAGCAAGTTTTTCTGTAGCTACGTTTTTATGTTTCGAGATTTTTCATATTAATTGCGTTTTTCAGTGTACAAATTTCAATTTTTCTTTAAAATACTTATTCATGCTGATACATTTTCATTATTTTCATAGATTTATAATGACATATCACAATATTAAGATAAACTAATATTTCTTTAAAATGTTACGTTGCAATATTTGTAAACGGTTACTCCCAATAACTAAAGTGTATTACAAAATAACAAATAATTTAAAACAAGATCTTACCATGTTTTTATACGTCTTATAAAACAAGTAAACAACGAAAAATGGGCCATTTATTTTTGTTAAATATTTTCATAAAATAATAATATATACTTATTACTTATGGAATACGGATATATATTATATTATATTTTGGTGTACTTTTATACCGAGTGGATTGGCACTTTATAATGTTTAAATCAAACGTAATTACAAAATATGTATCAGCGGTAGGTATATCTATTAATATTAAATTAAAATAAATCATTATTTTGTTGAATTAGAACCAAACATGGTAAACATTGTTGGACAGCTGTTAATCAACGCGAATTCACATCGTAAAATATTGAAACAACCAGTACGTCACTTTTATAATATTGAAACTGAACAATAAATGAAAAACTATAATATTTGAATTATTTTATTAACTAACAAACGTAATACCGATGAGCCATTTTTTTATACACAAAATAATAATTACGTGTACATTGTGTTATATATATATATATATATATATGTACCTACTTGATTTAAATATGCGTCTCATGCGTGATTGGTTAAATGTCGGTTTCAGGTATAAAAGTGACATTGTCTAACGCCAAAACATACCTATGCGACTCTAAATCCTTCCGGATGGCGGATACCCAATTAACATGAATTCCGGTAATCGTCAGGAATTATTTTAACATACAACACGTCACACGTTCCATTATGTTATGTCCCACTTTACGCATTTCGTACTTCGCTGCAAATATATGTCCTATTCACCAGCTTTTATTATCACACATACACTAAAATTGATACAAAGGTTACAACAGGTGAGGCCCACAAATGTTTGTATTGTTTATTTATAACGCGGCAGTGTCCAGACATTGTTCTACTTACAGATCGACTGCTATTCGTTTATAAACAATCGAGGTGATCGTGAAAGACGAACATTGAGTTAATTGAGTAGTATTTTATAATATTATGCAAAATACATTTTGTATAAATTCATAATATTACGATAATATATTAAACATCATGCTATTCGTGTTTTTATTTTTCAACAACACCATATATGTATTGTACCTACTACTACCTAGTATACTCTTTCACTACCCAGTTGTTTTAAAATTTAAATTTTTTTCTTACAAAGCGTATACCTGTTTTATCATTAGGCACGTAATTGCGATAGAATAAAACATATTGCGCACCTGCAGTGTTCGTAACTTTTTATGGTAGTTATTTTATTACCAATAAGGATGATGGGCGACGATACCTATTCATATACATCATGAGAGTTTTGAACTTAAATTATTCGTAGGTAGTCCTGTTAAAAATTGAGAGATTTCATTTTATTTTAAATAAATGGTATTTTTAAAAATTGGAACATTGTGATCAAGTTATTTGAACATAAACTAAAGACAAGATTTGAATATTGATAAATTAAATTATGAGTAAATTCAAATACATCATTATCACAAATTTATCTTTTCTATTCGCAATTTAAAAAATAAAAACTGCAGATTAACAGTCTACTAAGGTCTTTGTTTAAGTGTATTTACAAATGCAATGCAAGCTAAAAAAAAATATTTTTTATGAAATCTTTTTACTGTTCAATATATTATTACAAATAAGTATAGAAAAATAAATTATTTAGTTCGATTTCGTTATTATATTATTTATAATAGCTTTTATATCAATGCAATATTCCAAGAACAAAAACAAAATAGTTCTTTAATATACTTAAAAATAGTTCTATAATATCCTTTCTTTTACTTTAATATAATTTAATTAGAAACCATATTTTCAATAAAAAAAGCTGATAAACAATTTACAGCAAAAAGGGTAATTCTTATCTTTAAATAGAGATGTGTATCATCGCAAAAGTGCCCTTGTTAAACGGTACAAAAAATTTAAATATTTAAAAATAATATACTCTTTAATTATGGACTTCACAATTATTTAAAGTCATAATTTAATAGATGCATCATTGAAGCAAAACAGAACGTCGAGCGAGTTTAAAGAATCACTGTGTGTATTATGAATATCTGAACAATTTACATAGAAATTTCATTATTTTGAATACAAATATACTGTGATACACTATTTAGTACAAATGTATATTTTTTAATTTAGTGGATAAATAATAATTAATTAGTACATTTCAGAAATGTCAAGTTTATTATATACACTACTAAAATATATTTAGTTCATTATTAGTTATATAAAGTAAAAATATAAAGTAATGTAAAGTTATAAGTATAATAAAGTATTTAAGTTAATAAGTTACTGGTGTGTACGCAATATTTTCCTAAAGAAGCGGGGTTCAAAAATTATGATTATGAACTCTCATCTATACAATATTATTTATACGGTTACAATTTTTTTCCATACAAAACGATTTTTTTAAATATTACAATTTTTTATTAGTTATAACTTATAAGTTTAGACATTTAATTTTAAGTTTGGATGAGCTTTTCAAAAATGTTGTTTTGTTATTACTTCAAGTTCAGTAAAATAAAATATTTCCTAAGACATTCATTTCGAGATAATGAGTATATAAAGGTTGAAAGAATCCTTCTGTTTATATTAAGAAGCTAAACTAAGATTTAAATACCATTGATCAAAAATATCTTATTAAGATGACGTCTTGTGTTGTCTCCGACTACTTATATAATTGTATAAGAAAAACGATTATGAGAGGAGATACATACCATATATGTCAGTCTAGGTATAAGACATATTATATACTTATCTATCGTATTAAAAAAAAATTACCTATAATAAATTCCAAATTAATCATATCACAATATCCATTAGGTACTTATATCGCGTTATACATCAACAACAAACCCTGATACTATCATATAAATATAATAGTGTACTTTAGAAGTTTCAAGTACCCACAAATAATATCATAATATCACAATTCTGATTTTATATTTCTTATATTAATTTTCCTTAGTATTTCTATAGTGGATACCTATAGGGCTCTAGCCCTTCTTCTCTCAAGCAAACACGTAGCGCATATTCACCACCATCGCCGTCAGAAGGTTTTCTTTCTCGATTATGTTTAAATATGACGAGTCTAACAAAATATTTTCCCTCAATGTGTGGTCAATAGTGTCGGCAAAAACAAATCCCATTCCATTATTATTAATTTTTTCGGTAGTATCATTATTATTTAATTTAGACTTATTTATGTTGGTGGTTTCATTATTATTTAATATTGACTTGTTTATGTCATAAATAGATATTGTTATGCATGCATTTCGAAATGTGAACCTCAGCCTATTGGAAATAATGGGCCATTCTTTTCCGTCTTGTCCTGCGCATATCTCAGGTAATTTTTAAACTTTTTACTTTTTTAATTTGTTGTTCTAAGCAAAATGTTCTCGGGATTTGTAATGTCTCGAATATGTTAACGTACGTTGATTTCTCTCAATAGAGGTTTTTAGTAATTAAATATAATAGCCATTGTCATTCTATTTTAATAAATGCGATTTCCTTTACTCTTTTTTTTTTTGTAAAATTAAATTGTCGGTATTGTTAAATTTTTTACGAAATTGTAAAGCGATACCACGGTTCATCGTTAAGCATTCGATGATGCAGTGAGCGAAACATCACTTGACTGATCGCTGAACAAATCGCCAGTTATTTCTTCGTATCTATGGTTTAAAAGTTGTGAACAACCAGCAATAAAAATTGTTGATACTCGTTTAATATTTCGTGGGAAACGTATGGTACTTGGGTTCCCTGTATATCGTTTTTTATTTAGTGAGTTTCTATTGGTAATTTTACTTCTTGATTTTCAAATCTGATTATATTAAATTGTCTTTTAAATTCATGACTCTTTTTGTCATAAAATCTAAACCTAATAAGATTGAGGAGCATAAATTATCTACTACCACTGCTTAATGGTGTATTATGAGCAAAGCTATTTGTATTTTAATTATAGTCCCTAAACAGTTCAAAATAAATCAAAATATTTTGAAAATGTTATCGTGTATAGAAAATGCAAATATAAACAACCAGTGAAAATTTCATGTGTTCATTTGTTTTAAAGTTACACCAAAAACCAAAATCGATTTTCTCAAAAACAGATTTTGCTTGAAAATTCCCGTTTTTCCTTCATTTCTCTTTTGTTTTTCACGGCGCTTTTGAAAACTACTGGGAAATTTTTGCTTTTTATTTTTACTTTTAAAAAATAAAAAAACAAATAAAAAAATTAATAATAAAAAAAAAAACACATCATTGTAAAATCAATACATTCATTGTTCCACTCAGAATCTAAAATTTAAAAAATATGAAAAAATCACGAACATTAGCAAATTATTTTGAGTTAAAAATTCATAAAAACTTTTCTTTTTAAATATAATATTTTAAAATGTCATACAAGATTCCTTATAAGATTATCTACCTTTATCAAAAAAAAAAAAATGTCTACAAGAAGGTCAAATTGCATTTTTATAAGCGTTTGAAATTCAA
>CARXXK010000771.1:0-103390 GCA_949089665.1 Macrosiphum euphorbiae
ATAATAATGTACCTATAACAAATTTAACCTTTATGTGTAAGTACTTGTTTAATTTCATATTTGTATAAACATTAAATTCATAATATGTATATATTATACCTATATCAGTCAGTTGATAATTTTATAAATATTATAATTAATATTCGTTGTTATTTAAAATATCATTACAGACCAAATGATTGAAAAAGGTTTAATGAAAAAATTAAAAAGTGGCAAGTATTATTTAATTTAAATCTTTTTATATCAAAACAATTTTTGATAGAATATCACTCACTGTTTATACCTAATGGTGTTATAATATTGTTATAAATATAAATACGATACATTGAATAATTAAAAAACCAACGAGACACGTCATGCAGTTATCGGCTGATAGATTTTATCGGCCCTATTTAATGTAACCCTGTGATGTGTGATTTATACTTAATCTTATACAATAATCAATGTACATTGTACTTATCATAATTTAGGGTCATATACCGATGCAGAAGGTTGGGAAAAGGTAGCTGGACGTATACGTAAGTTTACTTTTGTTTTTATAATATCGTATTTAAATATTGAATCATAGGTATACACTGTGCAAACAATAGATGATAAAATATTTAAAATACTACCTAAATCATCAGTGTCATCAATTAGGAACAAGCACTCATTGAAGAATAGTCGACACTAAATTTAAAACACACTCATTTTTTTCATTTTAACTTTAATAATAGGACTTTATCCATCACACATCCTTGTCGTTTAAAAATACATTTATTTAAACTTAGTTGACTTCCTGGGTTTTTTAAAGTTACTGACCTAAGATCGACTCAATCTTGAAAGCACTTCTTTGCTTACTCAGGAGTTTTGTGGGTGGATCACTGAATCAACAGGGAGAACTTTCATGTTCACCGGTAGGTATCTACACAAATCAACATTCTCAGAGTACTCTGAGTACTAGATTGCTATCACACATATAGGTATCGAGTTAGATACTGCCGTTCAACCATTGTTCTCAGTCTTTATTGTCGCGGGAGTAGTTCTAAGACAATCGATGTTCAGTGGATGTCTGCTTACCTTCAATTCTTTTTTCTTCAGTCATGAAGTTTGAAAATAACTGAAGAATTTGCTTTTTTGCTTTAAATTATATTTTCTATACCAGACTAGAAAAGTTTGTTTGAGATAGACAGAAAGGCTTTAAGTATTTTCTACTAGTTTGTTGCTATTTCATCGTTTTCATACTTTGATAAAAGCTTTTTAGGTGTTTCGGCATGAAACCTTCGAGACGAGTTTGCAACATAGTGAATCTTAATCTTAATTTAGCAACAGCATTATTAGCTCTAAAAATGATAGTTCAGGTGTGGAATTTGATACAGAAAAGCTTACACTAAATTTGAATACAACAAAAAAGTTTAGAAACATAGTTACAATTTCAATAATATTATTCTAAGATAACCATAATCTTAATGATTGTAGTCACCTACTAACTCACTGATAATATTCTAATTTCTAAGATCACCCATCGCCCCTTTATATTTCAGGCCTAAACCCCTTATTTTGATCGACTTCTGTTGGCATACATTTCTAGAGGAAGCTAGTGGTTATACAATGGTGTTTATTTTTTTTTTACTCTGTATACAAAACTTCTACCAGAAGGAGGGCTTAGATGTCTACATATAGTATCTTTTTTTTAGCAAATTGGATCAAGATGGTACTCTAATGATTATAATATTATTATAGTATAGCTACATTTAGTATTTTTGCATCAGTGCTAATCGACATCAAATAAATATTTTAAATACCTAATTTAAAAGGACAATTATAGATAGACCATAAAATATTATATTATATATTGTATTTATGGTATTACTTGTATAAATTGTTCAGGTAGTGAAAAGGAGGCTGTTAAAGGTAAGTAACTAATTGTTGTCAATGTTCTATGATGATTGAAAATATTGTTTTTTCATAAAATAAATGTTTAAATTGTAAAAAGTTTATACGTAATTCATGTATAATATTTATAACTTTATTTATCTAAATAAAATAATGTTTTGCTCAATTAAGTAACAATAATTACCTACCCGAAGCTAATGCATATTATTTCAGATCATGTGCGTGCATTTCTGTTGCAATATGCTTATAATGGTAATAATTATTAGACTGCAAGTAACAATACATAAATCTGGCACATAATATAATATTCTATACTTAATTAAAATATTCCTTAAGTATTAATAATATTGGTTCTATAGTTATATCTAATATAAAAAATCGGGCAATTGGATGTCGCTCTACTGTACAGTAGGTTACAAGTGGGTCACTGTTTAATGGATGGTATTAAATTTGAATTCAATGATATAATATCATTGTATATGAAAAACGATTCTGAGCGGAGACGATAAGTCAGTATAGGTATAAGGCATATTATATACTTAACAAACCCTGATACTATCATAGATATATAATAGTGTAGGTACTTTAGAAATTTGATGTACCCAAGAATAATATTATACAATCGCAACGAAATAACTAAAAAAGTTATTCTAGGTTTTTTTATGTAATTTTGTCCAAATTTGAACTTGAATATAAATTACTAAAAATAAATTGTATTTTATGTATTTTTTAGATTTTTTGGTAACATAATTAACTACTTGTGGAATCTTGTTTTAAATTTTCAATCCTTAGATATAAAATTTGAACATTTTATAAAATATTAACTACAAAATAATAATTAAATTTTAAATGTGATACATTTTGTTAAAATTCGAACTTTAAATGCTTATAAAAAAAAATTGTGAATATGTATTTTAAATATTTTTCAATTGATATTGTAACAATATATCAGGAGCCTTGTATTAATTTTTTACAATTTTTGGCCAAACAGTTAAAACTTTTTTGATATTTAAAGAAAAAAAAAACTAAAATAATTGAAAACTGAAAATGTCCGTAAACAGCTCAAAAAGAGTTTGAAAAAAATTTGAATTTCAAACGCTCATAAAAATTTGATTTGACTTTCTTATATACATTTATTTCTTGATAAAGGTAGATAATCTTATAAGCAATCTTGTATCACATTTTAAAATATTAAATTTAAAAAGAAAAATTTTTACGAATTCTTAACTCAAAATAATTTGCTAATTTTCGTGATTTTTCCATATTTTGACAATTTTTGGACTTTAAATTCCTATAAAAAAAAACTGTGACTAAGGATTTTTAGTATTTTTCATCTGCCTTTGAAACAATATAGTAGGAGCCTTGTATTAATTTTTCAAGTATTTTTACTCAACAAATAAATTTTTATTGATATTCATAAAAAAAAAAAACTAATAAAATTGGAAACTGAAAATGTCCCTTAAGAGGACGTCTCACCCGCATGTGTTGTCTCCGTCGTACACACATACGACATAGGCACATAGCAAATGTTCGTTGGCTAGTTTCAATAGGATATTGTCAGTTTTTATATTAGAGTGAACTGACCTATTATCAAACTTTTAGGTAAGAACAGTATTTGTGTTCTCTCGTTGGTTTTTTACGATATTTTAATTTTTAAGTGAGTTATGGGTATGTAAAGTATTCTTATTCTAAAATGTTCATTACTCACTTAAAAATTAAAATATCGTAAAATACCAACGAGAGAACACAATAATAATGTTATTACCTAAAAGTTTGATAATAGGTTGATTCACTCTAATATCAAAACTGACAATACCCTATTGAAACTAGCAAACGAAAATTTGTTATGTCGTACGTGTGTAAGACGGAGACAACACATCCGGGTGAGACGTCCTCTTAACAGTTCAAAATAAATAAAAATATTTTGAAAATGTTATCGTGTATAGAAAATTCTAATATAGTGAAAATTGCACTTATCTAAGGTCATTTGTTTTAAAATTACACCAAAAACCAAAATCGATTTTCTGGAAAACAGATTTTGCGTAAAAATGCCCGTTTTTCCTTAATTTTTCTTTTATTTTTCACGGCGCTTTTGACAACTACTCTGAAATTTTTACTTTTGACCCCCCAAAGTACCGCCTAGATTCACTTTCCTATCAGAAAAGCTACTGTTGTAGAAAATCCAGGCATTTTTACTGTCCTAAAACGTGATGACAGACACACAAAAAAAAAATTAAAAAAAAAACACACATCATTGTAAAATCAATACATTCATCGTTCCACTCAGACACTAAAAACTGATTTTAGTCAAACGTTTTTATTTTTTAGCTTTACACTCCCCAGGTCAACATTGTATAGATGTCGGGAATTCCAATACCAGCCAGGTAAATGGACACTTTTTACTACCTATCTATTGTTTGAGTTGCATACAAAGGACACTTTGTACGATATAAATAAATCAGGAAACAAATTTTAATAGATGAGATAACATTAAGTTGCTCAAAACATAATACAAACTAAATCCAAAAGTTTTTAAATATGTATATGAATATACTACATTAAGAATAAATATCTATAATAATAAAATAATCACAAATACACAATTACTTGAAATAATTTGCCGTACTTTAAATTCTTTTATTTACATAACATTATGACCAGGTCTCGAGACTTAAAGTATTTGCTTATTTTAATGGATTGACTTAAAATGTAGCTGAGTACTATGGAAGAGTATGCCCTGTTACAACAAGTTGAAATTTGAATGTGCTTTTTTCAACGATTTTTCCAAAAAATGCTTATTTCTAGTTTTTCTGATTGTTTTTGATTTTTTTACCAGTTTTTCTACTTTTTTATGATTTTCTCTTGCAAAGTTGTTTTTGATAGAATTAAAATTAAAAATAATTCTTATCTTTTCTACGTTATCAAGTAGGCCATCGCCGTCCACGTTTGATTTTTTTCTAATTTATTGATTTATTTATTTTTTAGTTAATCATAATTTTTAGAACAGTTATGCAAATTATGTCTAGTACTTTATTATGTCGAAAGAAAATTTTTTCCTTTTGAAAAATATTTGTGCTTAAATGTAAGTTTTTTAAACGCTTATTTGAATCTTATAATGATGTTTTTAATCGTTTATTTTAATTATTTTAAGTGCTATAAGTTCCGAGCCCTGATTATGACTTATAATTAACAGTGGATTTTTCAAAATGTAAAAAACATTGATTTATTATCATAACTATCATTATTATTGTTTCTGTCTGTTAACTACGTGTTTATTGTAATTACAAATAATGTGATATGTATACATTTTTTTCTACCTTAAATAGTCTAAACTGTCCATGTTTTTAATTTTTTCTAGGTGAATGATGATGAAATAAAATATTATAATGCAAGATTTGACCCTAATGATCGTACATATATCCACAACTAATTTACCTTTGCCTATCCCACTGATATGATTTATATTAGGTATATATATATTAATAATCTTTGTTAGATATACAAAAACATTGTTTTATTTGAAAATAACATAATTGTTCTATATTATAAAATTATGCATAAATAAAGTTTCGTCATCATAGTACATACTTTTTTTATTATTAAGACTTATGAACGTGTAATTAACATATTTTGTAGTACATTAAATTAGTACCTAAATCTAAATGTGTACACCTATGTGATATGTCAGTAACTCGTTTACACACACTCAAAGGCAAATATTTATGTATACCTTAGTACATTGTACAGACGTGAATCGCAGAGTTCGGAGCGTCGAAACTTTTGCACCAACGCCGACCGCAAATTAAATACGTCGAAGAAATACCGGTTGAAGGCAAAACGGAATTTCACAGACATAATATAATATTATAAAGGTGCAGTGTATATGATAGTAATAATTATAATAATAATAATAAAAATAATGTAAATATAGGTAATATACTAATATATTATGGCATCGTGCATTTTGTATGATAATGAAAAAGGAACGAGGAGGAGAAAGTATAATAAAGAGTTGCAGGAAGAAATGGAAATGGCATCAGTATAGTTTAATCAGTGGACAGAGGATCCAATGGCTAGGCTACATGTAGCGACTTAGTGAGGACGATAAAAACAGAGTAGTCCTGAAGTGGAAGCCTAAGTTAGATGTAGGGGAAGAGGACCTTAACATAATGGGAGTTCAAAATTGGAGAGAACTAGTCATGGGAATCATACATAATAAATATTTTTTTATACCCATAACGATTCAAGTGATAAACCACATGTGACTGTGTAAACTGTAAAGTGTAAACTCAGGAAATGACCGCTGCGCGTACAGTCCCACCCAATATGATATTATAATAAATTATTCTAATTATTATTAATACCTAATTAATAACAATTTTCCAATACATTTTTGGTTTAGGAATTCTCTTATTTATATTTTAATATAATATACGTTTAACATAGTAACTTTTGTTTATGATCACCCAAATGACCAACTACCTAGATTCACTTTATTGCCAGAAAAGATATTAAAATCGAAAGTATAATAGCATTATAACTGCCTCAAAAAGTGATGACAGTAACAACATTTTATTTTCTAATATTATGTTCTACTTTTGTAGAACAAAGACAACATAATATTCGGCTGTAATTTCCTGCTCTTAATATTATTTTAATAATAACACAGTAATACAGTCCAAACATTTTAGGGTCGATAGACCAATCGAACCTTATATACATTTTAGGTTGACCATTTTGTTCAAAATATTTTACAATAAATAAAGAAAACTTATTGATAAGTTATAATATTATAAATATAATTAAAATAAATGAATAAGTAGGTATACCAAAATCGTATAAACTTCCACCGACATTATATCGTTAGGAGAACCTTATAAGTGCCCCGCAAAGTGATTCATTCCTGTGCACATATTTTAACTGTTTTTCATGGCCACCTGTAAGACGTGTTTGTAACACTTTTCATTTGTAGTTTGACCAACTGTTAACATACGTAGATATTTTTGGTGTTTAATGTGTACAGTATATAACCTACATTATACCTACATATATTTCGATAAAACACATGCGATTATGAGAGTTGATAACTACTGACTAAAGCAAACAGTACATTTTTGTTTTAAAAAAACAAATATAATATTTTAGTGAATATTGAACATATAGTAGACATTAAAATATTTTTCGTGACTTATATTAAGAAATAAACAGAGTTAGGTACAAATTATTATTTTTAATATGGTTTAGGGAGATATATAGGTACGACTTATTATATAATTTATAGACAAAATGGTGGTTGGCCTTAAAGATGGTTACTGCTCCGCTGCAGAAGGTGTCTTAAAGGATTTCTGAGAGGGATGTTTAGATTTGAATCAATAATATAAAATCATTATATTATATTTGTATAAGAAAAAATATTCTAAGATTTACCGCTCCAGTGTGTGGGGACCTTTAGAAGATGAACTATGTTGGTTAAAAAAAAATCAAGGAAGAAGAAACAAAATTTTACATTAATTTTAAATATTAATCACATATCCAGTTTTTGGGTAAGTTATATTAAACAGGGCCAATAAAAGTTATTAGCCGATAACTACATGACGCGTTTCTTTTATTGTGCAATCGTTGTTTTTTTAACTATTCAAAGCATCTTATTTATATTTTAGGTATACAAAACATGTATATTATAAGAATATAATAACCTTATTAAGTATAAACAGTTAATGACATTGTATCAAAAATAATTTTGATATCTAAAGATTTAAATTGAATACTTGCCACTATTTTTTAGATTCATTAAGCCTCTTCAAAGCATTTGGCCTGTAATGATATGTTAAATAACAATGAATATTAGTTATAGTATACATATATAAAATTATCAACTGATAGGTATATGTATTATATTTAGATATTATGAATTTAATGTTAATACAAATATGAAATTAAACAAATACATATAAAAGTTAAATTAGTTATAGGTACATTATTATACCTACGTTACAGACTTACTTACAGTAATTATAATATTTCATAATTTATGAAGATATAGATACGTATCCGATTATAAATATTAATTTATTTAGGTACATCAAATTAAGTTTATTGTAACAAACAATAAAATAAATGATTTAACCATACTATAATAACTATAATAAGTTAGTCCAAACGTAAGAACTATAGGAATTATACATTGTGCAAATTTCATTGGAGTTTGTTTTATTAGTATTTCAACTGAATTCCCAGACACGTTTTTCTACTTGAAAAAAATTAAAGTTTATTAGAAAGCAAATTAACTTTTACCCATTACGAATTCATTACGAACAATTTTCTTATTTTGTTGTAATTTAAAACAAATTACAGTATGAAACAAGCAATTTTCTATAAATGTTTATTTATCATTTACTTTACTTCATTAAATATTAAAATATGTACCAAATATATTTTTACTTGTAAAAAATAAAACATTTTTAAGAGCATTATTTTAAGAGAACGTCGCTCCTACATATTGTGTTGTCTCCGTCTTACACACGTACCAAATTATCGTTCGCTAGTTTCAATAGGGTGTTGTCAGTTTTGATATTAGAGTGAATTGACCTCTTACCAAACTTTTAGGTAACACAGTTATCTGTGTTCTCTCGTTGGTTTTCTACGATGATTTAATTGTTAAGTGAGTAGTTATGAATGTATAAAATATTAATATTTGAAAATGAACATAACTCAATTAACAATTAAAATATCGTACAAAACTAACGAGAGAACACAGATTTTGATAATGCGTCAATTCACTCTATTATCAAAACTGACAGCACCCAATCGAAACTAGAGGCCGGAAATTTGCTATAAGTCGTACGACTGTAAGACGGACTACGGAGACAACATATGTGGGTGCGACGTCCTCTTAAGATATTTTTTTTTATCATTTTTTAGTCCTAGTTATAAATTAATTGTTGGTAACAAAAGTTACAACCAGTTTTTTTTTTATAAATTACGACATCAAAGTAAAATTTACTTTTTAATTAATATCCAATATGTTCACACTTTTTCTGAGCAGAACGCAGAAGCAGTAAACCGTCTTGTTGTATATTTTATAATATTATTAAGAATTAAGATATTAAGATTGAATAAATTGTATTTGTCAATAACCATATAATACGAGATTAAAAAAAATTAAAATATAGGTAATTGTACCATTGTTTGATGTTTCCTTATCGCAGTTTCTTTCCATCAAGATTTATAGCTATGGGCTATCTATGTATATTGATTAAATGGTATGGTCAATATAAGAATTAATGTAATCGACAAATTGTATTTACATATACATAATTATTTATGTAATAAATAGCTAACATTTCATTGACCGCAAAAGTTGACATTTGTTACATAATAGGATTGGAGATTTTTATAAAAGTTTGTAATGACTTTTGATTCGCTTCTCCTGTGTGGTGGCCGGTGGGATAGAGTTTTGATTCCATTAATTTTATTTCTGCAGGAGATTTTTAAATGTTTTTAGTGATATGTCCATTTGAGATTGTCAAAATTATGGGCATTTTAAAATTGTAAGTTGTTTATAAACTATTTTATGCTCATACTATCTTATAATTCTTTAAAATTAAAGGTGTAAACAATATACATTTTTGTTACTTTTGCATATTTGATTTGGTACCTACTGACTAAAGTGAATTTTTCCGTACAATTTTGTTCTAAATAAAACAACTATATTTTTTTGTTAGTGAATATTGAACATAATATCATTGCGATCATATAACTACTAGTATTTATAGGTAATCTATGATAATATATAAGAATTATATATATTATAATTTTATATACAGCAATCCCTTATTTTAATTTATCATGTTGTATTGGAGTAATAATAATAATATATTATTTACGATTTGTGAATAAATACATATTTTTTTTAGTCTTAGTTATTTAAATAGTTAATAGTGCTTTTTCTTACATGTGTTGCGTGCACCCAACTTACAGGAGGTGGTGATAGGATAGGATGATGGTAGAGGTGTCAAATGATCAAACATTTGTGGTTCGATGTAATATTTATTAAAATTGTAGAAAATAAAAGACAAGTTAAATTTAAATACTATTAGATTATTCAAATTAACGACGAATATTAGTGCCTTAGAAAATAAGCGATTGCTCGGATATTCTCTAAGTCCGAAATACGCATTTAATGAAAATAATCTAAGTCAAAACGAGAAAATGGTGACTACCAAGAACGAAGAGGTACAGGAGTGTATACGTACGGTGGCTACATCACGTCTGTCTGATGGGCTGCACCCAGGGCTCCTATATAATACTATACCCTATCTTTATTAAATCCCTGGCGAACTGTGTCGTTAAAAAAACATATTTTTATTTTTTCTACAAAATGTGTACACTATAAAGTTTACAATATAATGTCTATTTTTCTTGTTTAGTTTAATAAAAAGCTTTGAAACAAAATTAAATGTATTTATACGTGATATAGAAAACCATAAATTTAAATATTTTCAATATTTAAACAAATTTCTGAGCGAAATTGAAATCAACGAGACATCTAAATTAGATGAAAATATAAACAATTTTTAAGTATCATAAAGGAAACAATTCAGCAGTTCAATAACAGGTTTATATATTTTAAAAAGTTTGAATGTAATATTAAGTTCCTCAAATGCCCTGATACTTGCAATTATGATGAATTAGATTTACATTATTTTGAATGGATGGATATAGATACATTTGAATTTGAGTTAATTGATCTTCATTCCTGTAATACGTGGAAACAAAAATTCATTGACTTAAGACAACGAATCGAAGAAATAGAAATCAACCGTCTTCAAGCAAACGTGGTAAAAAATGCAGATACTGAAATTCATAAAGTCAGGAATTCGCTTCCAAACTCATTTAATACATTAAAAAAAGTTGCTCAATCTATCCTATCCATTTTTTCGTCAACTTATGTTTGTGAAAGTTTATTCTCCATAATGAATTTAATAAAAGCGAAGCACAGAAATACATTAATCGATGAAACTAGTGCTGCTTGTGTTTTACTGAAAACTACCAACTATACTCCAGATATTAAAATGTTATCTTCTAAAAATAACAACAGTAATCACATTAATAAATGAAATAAAACTTTACATATATACTATTTATTTATTAAATAATATACCTAATAAAATGTGTATAATTATTGCATGCTTTTTCTTTTCATCTTACCTAGTAAAATTCATTTTTTTTTTGGCACTCGAACATATTTTAAAAAACTTGATTTTAAATTTTGGCACTTGACCCAAAAAAGGTTTGCTACCTCTGACATAGGAGGTTATCAAATATCTGTATTGCCAAACAAAGCAATATAGGCTAAATATATCTAACCTTTTTTTTTTTTTTGTACCGATCGACAGCGACGAACTGTTTCCTTGCGCTACACATTATCCTTGCCCCTGCCGACCATCGTTTATTAATTAAACACACAACTTTAATAGAGCAACTGAGGGCCAACTCCCTCTCGCTGTCTCTAAAGTATATGTCAACTAAAATATATTTACAGTTACAGTATAGCCGGGCCTCGATCTCCGCCCTTTTGACAGCCAGCAGGTGAATCGGCACTGTGCCAGTCATCATAATTATGGAATTGTTAGACACCGTGCAGTAGGCGCCAGCTACACGTAGGCATAGGCGCACATTGGGTGTGCATTTAGTAGGTGCTGGGATAATTTATGATTCGCAGATCCGTGGGGGGCTTTGCCCCCCACACCCCCCTAAATCCTAATATTTCTGCATTGCATTAGATTTAATTTGTATAGTGTATACAATAATATCTAAAGTGCAATGTATCAAATAGTCTGTATGATTGTACAGAAGACGCTAGGTACACCAACATGTGTTGTCTCCGTATTACAAACGTAGGTACAACATAGGCAAAACTGTTTTGCACGGGTATAAAAAACATTCAGGCTGTACTCTAAGCTAAGAAAGTAAGAAACTAAATGTTCACACTATAAAAATGAGAAAATGTACAGTGTAACTTTGTTTTTATATTTCATAAAATTTGAAAACAATATATTAGGAGCCTTCTATTACATTTTTAAGCTATTATACCCAACAAATACAATTTTATTGATACTTATAGAAAAAAAAAACTAAAAAAAATGGAAACTAAAAATGTCCATAAAAACCTCAAAATAACTCAAAATATTTAGGAAATTTTATCATGCATAGAAAATGGAAATATAAATAACCAGTAAGATAATATAATTTTCTATAATGATATGATATAATATGATTGCTACATACTGTTTAATGTTTTGACAAAAACTGAAACACTGAACCATGCATTCACACAATACTGTTTTAATCGTGAACAGTTGTCAATATTTGTAATAAAAAGAAAAATTGTGAACCAATAAACCACGATAGTTTATAAATGATTGGTGAAATACCGAAATAAACTGAGGGTGCTAGTTTGAAGCTTGGGGGTGTCGAACAAATTTCGAATTTTATTTGTCTTTTTAAAATAATTGACGATAAAACATTATCGCTCGGTTGACAAACTTGAAAATTGTATAGAAAATTTCTCATAGGTTGTTTTTAGTGGAAATTTAAAAAAAGTTGAGTCTAAATACGCAATCCATTTTTTATATAAAACTATATTAGTGATTTTTTTTAATATACATGCATTTTCAAGTGCTTGATTTAAAAGTTATAGCATTTTTAATGTAGCCATTTTATTTTTTATTTTTTTTCTATCTAAAGAAAGAATTTTAACAAAATCAATACATTAATCGATCTTCTCAGAACTTAAAATATTATCTGGGGCTATTTCGTGATTTTTTCAATAATATATATTGCAATATCTATGCCACAATGGGTTACAATCAGGTCTTACATTAAAAAAAAAAATAATTCGTTTTAGGTGTGTGAGATTTTGGCCTTATACAATAAATATTTATACCAAATACAGTATGTACAAATTATATGCATATTTACTGTCCCAAAATATGATAGCAGACACACACAAAAAAAACACTCGCATCATTCTAAAACGAATACATTAATCGCTCCGCTCAGAACTTAAAATATTATCTATTGCATTTTCGAGATTTTAAAAAATGTTGTCATGTGCTGTGACCAGTTATTTGTTAAGTTGGTAGTGTCTAAAGATGAATTATCAATAGCAATTTTGTTCCAAATTAAAAAACTAAAATGTATTAATTTAGTGAATATTGAACATAATATGCTTACACAAAAATCAAACATTATTCACTACCATTTTCTAGAGTAGGAAGTTCATTCCATTGTTTATAGAAACACTTGTTTTATTTTGTATTTGCTCAATAACCTTTTAAATACTATAACTAGACATAATTTTATACTATTCTTTCAATTGTATTCAACGCTGTTAATATTATTGATACAGAAATGGTCAAAAATATTAATATGTTAACTGTTATTTTTATAATTAGTTGTATTAGTAATATAATATGGGCTGGAGGTGAGTACTTACATTTTTATTTTATTTTTTATTCATACGATAGATCACAGATTAATGTTTATGGAGAAAAATAGGAAGAAAATACATAATTGTTACAGAAATTCATAAAATGACTGTTAAAAAATAAAAGTAAAATAATTTAATAGAATAAGATTATACGAACATACATAACAACTATTTAATTGAGTTATACATGAGATAGAGCGCGTCTGTTTGTGTCGGTAGGTGTATATTAGTTATCGGCTCCAACACTCATCTTTCGAAAAATAAAACTATTTTAGTAACCATTATAATTATTTCAGATAAAAATACAGAGTATCCCGAGAAGATTTATCCATTGCGATATCTCCTGAGACAATAAATATATCATAAAACTGTTTTTTTTTTTTTATTTGACTCACAGCGAGGATTACACATTTTATTTTATTTTTGGTAAAAAGTTTAAAAAGTAATTTTTTTATATTTTCATTATTGATACAATTGAAGATAATTATTTTTGTGAACATTTTGACTTTTTAACATTTTATTTTCTTTAATCTCATGATTTTTAATAATTTTGTTAGCTTATGGGTAAAACAGCCAAAACCTTAAGATATTAGTGTTGTATTTAAATTAAATAACTCAGATCAATTCAATCTTATATTAAATCTAACATCTTAATATTGATTTTGCTGAACACAAACTTAAGTATCTGTGTTATATTACGTTTGAAATTGGGCTTTACGTACTAAGTCCTCCTTAAAGCCAACCATTTCAAAACATCATAATTGTTGAAACGTAACATATTTTTTTTAATGATCATTAATATTATTTTGAATCAAGATCTAGAAGATTGTGTCAGTAAGTATAATTATTATATTTTACGATAGGTAAATATTATAAATTATATTCGTTGTTATTTAAAATATCATTACAGACCAAATGGTTGCAAAAGGTTTAATGAAAAAATTAACTCAAGGCAAGTATTTAATATTTTAAATCTTTGGATATCAAAACAATTTTTGATAGAATGTCACTCACTATTTATACCTAATGGTGTTATAATATTCTTATAAATATAAATACGATACATTGAATAATAAAAAAGCCAACGATACACGTCATGCAGATTTCGGCTGATAGATTTTATCGTGTGATGTGTGATTTATACTTAATCTTAAACAATAATAAATGTACTAATTATAATTTAGAGTCATATACCGATGCAGAAGGTTGGGAAGAGGTAGCTGGACGTTTACGTTAGTTAACATTCGTTTTTATAATATTGTATTTAAATATTAAATCATAGGTTTATATATATGTCATACATTTAGATTTTTTTGCATCAGCGCTAATCGAAATCAAATAATTATTTTAAATACGTAATTTTATAAGGACAATTATAGATAGACCATAAAATATTTAAAATATTATATTGTATTTATGTTTTATTACTTGTATAAATTGTTCAGGTCTTGGAAAGAAAAAGGTCAAAAGTAAGTAAATAATTGTTGTCAATGTTCTATGATGATTGAAAATATTGTTTTTCCATAAAATAAATGTTTAAATTGTAAAAAGTTTATACCTAATTAATGTATAATATTTATTACTATATTCATCTAAATAAAATAAAGTTTTGCTCAATAAAGTAATAATAATAACCTACCCCAGTTACGTGTGCACACCCGACCGAGCAACACGGGCTTATTGTTATCGCGCTCTCGCATTTATACCTCTCGTAAGCGTACTGAAGTTCTACGTGTGTACAGGTAATATGAATAAATATTTAACCGTTGATCCATTTTCACATTTTAACATTATAAATTAATAAAACACCCAAAAAAATGGGTGAACCACATACCAAAACTAATAGGCTTATTGAAAAACGTATTGCCTCATCTAAAGTTCCAACTAACAAACAAAATGTCCCAACAATATCTAAAACCGGGCCCTCCGTTGTCATAGCAGATAACCTGACTAATGAGCCTACATCATCTCAACACTCCGATAGTGGCTACAACAGTGACGCAATTAAAACCACCGATATAAATATTTCTAATCACGATTCCATCAACAAGACCAACCATATACAGAGAATGCATAATATCAATTCCTCGTCGCATCAAAACACCAACAATGAACCAGAAAAATACGCTGTTGGAAAAAAACCTTTCGCCGAAACCACTATCGACTCTACGACTACCCAAAAAGTACACGCAATAGTCTTTGATTCAATCGACAACATAAACATTGAATACATAATTGCAATTAGCAAATTAACTCCACCAAAAAACATAAAATTTGCTTTGCGGATAACCAACAACCAATTCTGTATATATCTCAATGACAAAAACAAGGTTGATTTTCTTGTAGATAACCATCCCAACATCATAATAAACTCACATACGACGATCAAAATTAGACGGTTAATAAATCTGGCTAAAAGAATAATCATATCTCATGTCTCACCCGATATATCAAACGAATAAATTATATCACACTTAGAACCCACATAAAATCCAAATATTATCACCAATTACACATATCAATGCGGGATTCAACATCCCAGAACTAGCTCATATCATAAGCTTCAGACGCCAAGTTTACATCAAACCCGATGACTTCGAAAAACTACCAAAATCCATACTGATCAAAATCGAAAATACATCTCACAGAATATTCTTGGGCGACGACTCGATTCACTGTTTCCTATGCAAACGCAAAGGTCACACAACAAAACAATGCAAAAACACACCAGCAGAAGCCACAAATACAAATAAAAATGAAAACTTATGCAATAGGTTCGCAGATACAAATGTTGACACCTTTACAAACAGCATCTCATAAACCTCAACTCAAATGTCCTTCCTCGAGGACCCATTCCCGATAGAAACAACATCAAATTTCATCATATTATTGACTCCAAATACAACTGATATTAAAAAAAGACCCGCACTCTCTTCAACTTCATCAAACCTAACTAACGATCCGACTACCTCCAAATCCCCTTCTCAAGTTAATATATTAAAAGAAACTATTTCTAAACCAAATACGATCAAAATATCGAAACCAGCAACCAAAAAATTAAAACGTAATCAATCTATAGAAAATATAGTCTTAAAGCTCGATGAAATTCTAGAACCCACCAAACCCAAGTTTGAAGAATTGTCCAACAAAAAAATTAATTATGAACAGTTTAAGTTCATAATTGAAAACTCTCTCAGCGTATCCAACCCAGCTTCAATTTTAGATGATTTTAACATTACATATCTGGAAATGATCGAGGTCATAGAAAAAATCAAGCCTACAATCAATACTCCAGGCATATAAAACAGATTGACGTGACTTTGTAATTCTCTCCTCGATAAAGCGTTGTCCACAAAGCCCACCCAATCTGAATAAAAATAACAATTTATAATACGAAGCCACACAAACATCGAAGCGATAGTGGCAACTTTTAAGTTAACAAATAAAATAAAATAAAAAGTAATGAAAATATTGCAATGGAACATGAATAGCTTCTATAAAAAGCTAGACGAACTTAAGATTCTAATATCTGATATCTCACCTGATATAATTTGTCTCCAAGAAACTAATTTCACAGATTTAAATGCCACTAAACTCCCTTATTTCAATGAATATGGTAAATTCAGAACCTCCGGACTCAGAGCCAATGGCGGAGTAACAATATACATTAGTTCTCTATACCCCTCCAAACAAATCTTTATATCAACTCATCTTGAAGCAATAGCAGCACCAGTAAAACTTAATGATATAGAAGTTAATTTATGCAATATATACCTCCCCAACCAACATACCTTTTCGGAAAAAGACCTCGAAAATATAATTAAGCAACTACCTAAGCTCTTCATTATAACAGGCGACTTCAACAGTCACAATATCATATGGGATATAAATCAGGGCTTGAAACCGCTCCTGAAGAAATAGGTTACCGGAAAATTTTTTGGAACCGGTTACCGGTTATCAAGGTTTTTAGAAATAATGATAATCATTTCCCGCTTACCGAAATAAATTTTATAAATGGGATTACCGGTTATCTATTTGGAAGCGGTTTTAAATCTTCAAAATTACCGGTTACCTCACAAAACCATTTTTTTTTTGTTTTAATACCTACTTTATTTTTTTTCATCAAACTTAACATGTTTAGTATAGTAGGTACTACACAGTTTTGTTCAGTATTACTATTATTTCGAACTAATGTAACGAACACTTATTATTAAATAATGAATATCAAAACAGTCCCTGATTATAAGTTATAAGGTACCTATTACCTAGTACTTGGTACAATATCGTACATGCAAGAGTTATATACTATTATATATATATGTATCAGCCCGCATTCGTCGATGTTTCTACAATTCGTATCAGTATTCAGTACCTATATCATAGGTACTGACTACTGAGATTTTTTTGTTAGTGCGCCGATACGATTCCGCAATCAAACACGCTCGTTTTGGTATTTTTAAATTTTAACACTTAGTAGTTCTAAAATAATCTATTTTAGTATTTTATAAATATTATTTTCTTCTATTTAGAATATTCAATATAATTAAAAAAAAATTATTTTTACGTTAATTGATTTGAGATTTACGGTTTTGTATACTTCCGATTAATTAACCGGTTCTAAAAATAAACGGTTACCGTTATAGATTTCCCCCTTTATCAAATTCCGTGATTACCGGTAATTGATAACTCCCTTATTTCAATGAATATGGTAAATTCAGAACCTCCGGACTCAGAGCCAATGGCGGAGTAACAATATACATTAGTTCTCTATACCCCTCCAAACAAATCTTTATATCAACTCATCTTGAAGCAATAGCAGCACCAGTAAAACTTAATGATATAGAAGTTAATTTATGCAATATATACCTCCCCAACCAACATACCTTATCGGAAAAAGACCTCGAAAATATAATTAAGCAACTACCTAAGCCCTTCATTATAACAGGCGACTTCAACAGTCACAATATTATATGGGATATAAATACATATAAAATACAGACAATAGAGGAAAAGAAATAGAAAAAATCCTAGAAAGCAAAAACTTGGTACTACTAAACAGTATGGGACCTACGCGCATAAACCCAATTAACAGTAACCTTTCAAACATTGACCTGACATTTTCAAATGCTTCCCTCGCTCAAAGACTCGACTGGTCGGTATCAAACAATATTACCAGCAGTGATCACTTCCCTATTATCATACAACTCGTTACCCATCATAATGACAGTACCCCCAAACTCGAGAGATGGAACTTGAAAGACCCTGATTGGCTACTTTTTTCCCAATTGCTTGAAGACAAAGTAACTAATATAAATTTATCTGAGATCAAAAACACTGAAGAACTGGTCGACGAATTCACAGAATCAATAATCTCAACTGCTAAATTTAAGTATAGGAATAACAAAATGCAAAACTCCAAAACCAAAAGTCCCTTGGTGAAATAAAGACATAAAAAAAGCAATTAAGGACAAAAATGATGCACTTAAAAAATTCCAAAAAACTAACAATCAGGAGGACTTCATTCAACTTAAACAGTTAAGAGCTAAATCAAAATTCTTGATAAAATCAAGCAAAAAGTTGACATGGGAAAAATTCACTAGTAGCATCAATGAAAAAACTGACTCCAAACTAGTTTGGAATAAAATTAAAATAATATAATCAACACTAACACAAATCTTTTATTAAACAACATCGAACAAATATCCAACAACCTAGGCAAATATTTTTACAACAACAGCAGCGATAATAACTATAAACTCAACTTTCTAGCTCATAAAGATAAATGCGAGAAAGAAGATATAATTAATACCGCCAATCTAAACCATCCTCATCAACAAGCCAATTAACCTACACGAAATAACGAATATGCTTCAAAAATGTAAAAGCAACAGTCCTGGACCCGACTCTATCCCTTACACGTTCATTCAAAATTTTAGCATTAAAACTCTCGATTTTCTCCTAAGTATATATATCGAATATGGAATGAGGGACACTGGCCAACAAAATGGAAAGCAGGGACCATAATACCAATACTCAAACCCGAAAAAAATCAATTTAAATCTGAGGGATATAGACCCATCACTCTTCTCAATATCATGTGCAAACTATTTGAAAAAATAATAAATCACAGACTTTCATGGTCTCCAAAAAACAAAATGGGTTTAGGAAAAATAGATGCACTATTTACAGCCTACACGAAATTAACGAAGAAAGCAAACTAACATTAGAAAACAAGCAACTCATGGGCGTAATTAACTTAGATATAGCCAAAGCATATGACACAACTTGAAGGCATAACATTATTATCAAACTAAACACAATCCTATGCCAAGGTACACTGCTCAACATTATAACCAATTTTACCTCAAACCGAAAATTCCAAGTAAAAGCCAATAACCACTTATCCAGGGAATTCACCCAAGAAAATGGAGTTCCACAAGGTTCTGCTCTTTCAGTAACACTTTTCCTGATTGCAATTAATGACATCACCCAAAACTGCAACCCTCCAGTAAAATGCACCTTATTTGCCGATGACTTCAACTACTAATGCAGGAGCAACAAAGTCGAAACTGTTCAAAATTTTTTACAAATAACCACCAACAACTTAGAAAAATGGGCAAACAAAACCGGATTCAACTTCTCTCCTGGGAAGTCCTCTTGTTCAACTTTTACAAAAAAAAGAGTCAATGAGCTAGTTATTAAACTAAATGATACACCAATTGCCAATAAAGATTCTGTTAAAATGTTAGGAGTAATATTTGACAAACGTCAAACCTGGTCACCCTACATAAAACACCTAAAAAAAACCACAAGCAGCTCACTAAAAATAATTAAAATCTTGTCACACACTTTACGGGGAGGTGGAAATCTCTAATAAAAATATACAACGCAACCATTCAATCCAAAATCAACTACGCGTCAATATTATACAGAACAGCAGCCAAATCTTCCCTAATACTGACAGATACAGTTAATAATAGCGGACTAAGACTAGCAATAGGAGCCTTCCGGAGCAGCCCTACACTCAGCATTTATAACATAGCCGGCATACCCCCTGCTTCACCGAGAAGAATAGAGCTATCCATTAAAAACATCGCTAGACTTGCTAGTCGCAACGGAGTCAAATACAGTAACATAAACAACGACATTGTTAAGCTGACCAATGAAATAGAATTCTCCTCAGTCCAAATCATCCCTCGTGAATCGTACATAGCCCCCCCCCCCCTTGGGAAAACAATTATCAAACCAATACCGAGCTAAGCGCATTATCCAAACTAAACACAGCCCCCGAGATATTTAAAAGACACTTTCAAGGAATCCTGGATGACTTCAAGAACTTTCAAAAAATTTATACCGACGCCTCAAAGTCATGCAATGGGGTTGGAATTGCAATCATACTTGAAAATCAAAAATTAACTTTCAAGCTTCCCAATGATTGTTCAATATTTTCTGCGGAATCTCTGGCAATTCTAAAAGCCATAGAAGTAATAAACACCTCACCACACACCTAGTTTTTAACTCTTAGTGATTCCCTCAGCGCCATAAACAGTGTTAAAAACAAAACCGACCCCGGTGACATTGCCATCCTCATCCAAAATAAAATTGACGAAGCTAAATAAAAAAAAAACAAATTATACTAACATAGATTCCAGGGCATACCGGTATCTCAGGTAACGAAACTTCGGATACATATGCTAATATGGCCATCTTTGACATGAACACGCCATCACTAGACTTCATCACCTACGATGACTTTAAAAACTCATTGAAAACATATATTAGAAAAAAATGGCACATATCTTGGAATAGTCAGAATACGAAATTAAACCAGATCAAGTCAACAACTTTCAGATGGGATAATCAAACCTCAATCGAAAAGAAGAAACCGCCTTAAATCGTTTAAGAATAGGACGTACTAGACTTACCCACGGATATCTCATGTCTAATGACTAACCCCCCTTCTGTGAAGCCTGCGGCCAACACCTCACCGTCAAACACATCTTGACTGAATGTCATGTTTACGTCCAAGACCTCAATTTGACCGAAACCCTCGACTCAACTCTCGGACCACAACCTGATCAGAACGAAAAAACGCTTAATTTTCTTAAACTAACTAATTTAATTAACAAAATATAATTGTATCAATGAACCCTATGTATATTATCTAAATCGTTATTAAGAATTGTGAACTAATGGCCTTTGCTGCCAAGTTGTTTTAAGATCAATAAAAAAAAATTAAAAAATTAAAAAAAAACCTACCAGAAGCTAATGCATATTATTTCAGGTCATGTGCGTTCATTTCTGGATCAAAATTCTCTTAATGGTAATAATTACTAGACTGCAATATATAATACATAAATCTAGCACAGAATATAATATTTTATATTTAATAAAAATATTCCTAAAGTATTAATAATATTGGTTCTATAGTTATATCTAATATAGAAAAACTGATTTAAGTCAAACGTTTTTATTTTTTAGCATCACACACCCCAGTTCAACATTGTACAAATGTCGGGGAATCGGTAGGTTATTTCAATACCGGCTGGGTAAACGGACAATTTTTAATACCTATCTATTGTTTGAGTTCCATACCAAGGACACTTTGTACGATATAAATAAACCAGGAAACATATTTTACAAGATGAGATAAAATTAAATAGCTCAAAACATTAGATCGCGAATCGTGATCGCAATCAGTATGAGACATTGAGACATAAGTTTGGTCACAAAGTACCTACACTCCATACACTAAAATACAAAATGATCCTAAACCATTTACTAAACTAAATCCAAAAGTCTTTAAATATGTATATGAATATACTAGTTTAAGAATAAATATCTATAATAATAAAATAATTACAAATACACAATTACTTGAAATAATTTGCCATACTTTAAATTATTTTATTTCAATGTCATTATGACCAAGTCTCGAGACTTAAAGTATTTGCTTATTTTTATGGATTGACTTGAAATGTAGCAGAGTACTATGGAAAAGTATGCCATGTTACAACAAGTTAAATTATGAAATTTGAATGTGCTTTTTGCAACGATTTAAAAAAAAATGCTTATTACTAGTTTTTCTGATTATTTTTTCTTTTTTTTACCAGTTTTCCTACTATGATTTTCTCTTGCAAAGTTGTTTTTGATAGAATTAAAATTAAAATTAAAAATAATTCTTATCTTTTCTACGTTATCAAGTAGGCCATCGCCATCCACGTTTGATTTTTTTTCTAATATTAAGATTTTTTATTTTTTAGTTAATCATAATTTTTAGAACAGTTATACAAATTATGTCTAGTACTTTATCATGTCGAATGAAAGTTTTTTTCCTTTTGATAAATATTTGTGCTTAAATGTAAGTTTTTTAAACGCTTATTTGAGTGCTTATAATGTTGTTTTTAATGATTTTAAGAGCTATAAGTACCGAGCCCTGATTATGACTTATAATCACGGTATATTATAGAGGTATTAGCACGGACTACATAATGTGTCTGCCAAAATGTGTTTAATTGATTACCAAATCACCAGAGCGCGTTGTAGTCTTTTGCCCCTAGTTCCTTCCGTATTATATAACCACGGTCCACGATTATAACCATTAACCATCATCAATCCCTAATCCTTAATCTTACGAGGTACAATTATTTTTATTAATTATTTAATTAGTAATAAATAATAATCCAGTGGTAGTTGCAAATTTATGTAACAATGGTGAAGTGTTTTATTGTAAATTGTAAAACTGGGTATGCTTCTAACAAAGACAAGGTAGGTATTAATATTTAATTTTGTCTTGTTCTTATTCAACTTGTAAAGATGTTAGACTTCTGACTTTTTATCGATTTGTATTAGTTTTCTTTATTTGGAGTTCCTAAAGATCCACTTTTGTTTTTAAAATGGAAGAATATTATACCTAAACGTGAACGTGAGTTGATGACAAATTCAGCTGTTTGCTCTAAGCATTTTGAACCAAGTCAAATTATCAGAGAATGGACTTCAGGACACATAAAGGTAATTCAAGTATTTATTAATATATTTAATTAACAATATTAATTGTAAGTAAAATTACACATAAAAATGTTTATGTGATTTGTGAATACCTAAAAAGTAAGTCAATGTAAAATAATTTAGATAGGTAGTAAGTATGTATTTTTTTTTTTTAAAAAAGGGAATTTATTTTATATACAATGTTTTATTTTTATAGTATGCACTGAAAAAACCTCGGTTAAAAGAAGGGGCAATTCCAACAATAATTCCTGATATACCAAAATCTTGCTTAAAAAGTATACCTAAGGCAAGGAAAAGTCCTAAAAAGCGTTTGTTACTATGTGATACTCAGATTATTCAAAGTATGTTAAGTAAATATTGTGATTATGCTTATAAACACAAAGCTGTAAAGTATTTAAGTAAAATATTCATATATTATTGTTTAGGCAGAGTAAAAATGTAACTAAATAAATATATATAAAAAATAATATAAAATATATTACAATATAAATAATTAATTAATATAATAATATAAAATAAATAATATACAATAATAAGTATATATAAGTACTTATTTTTGTATTTGCTGAATAGGAACTTTGAAGTTTTGATCTGACCTTATCCATTAATTGTATTTAAATACTTTTACATAATTTTTATAAACAATTATTTGGTAGTATTTTAAGTAATTGTATTGGTAAATTTTCCTGTAACTGCAAAAATAAATTTAATTTTTAATTTTTTGTTTTTATTTAATGCTTTTTATTGGATGTTTTTAATTTTAAATTATTAAAGAAATATATTTTTTATTACTCTGCTATGACAGATATGGTTTTAAATGTTCAAATGAATTTTCCATGTGAAGAACATAAATCTAATGTTATTGCTTCTTGTCTTCATTATTATATAAGAATGAGAATGAGACACTATGAAAGAGAACAAAACAGGAACCAAAAAAAAAAAGCAAAAGTAAGAAGAAAGAAGCCAAAGTCTACCAATCATAAAAGTATATGTAAGCACAAGCTATTAACAAGAATGATATCTAGATGTGTCCTTAAATAAGTAATAATTATAATAATATTATGTATTTATATACCATACTATAAACATTATTTTATAATATAATATAGGTATTATCTTTAACATTTTATTATAATAAAAACAGACAACAGTTAAAAGGCTGTAATAATTAATTGAAAAATTAGTTAAATAAAAATAAGAAACTAGTAAATAAGATAATATGCATACCTATTAACTATTACTACTATTTATTATTATTCTCATTCTCGACAGCAAAAATAGGGGTAAATGACTGCAGCGCGCTCTACTCGTTCAGTACTGAATTATGCACAAACGAACGGACATACAGTAACATTGCATACATAGGCTCGTGCTAATACCTCTATAATATACCGTGCTTATAATTAACAGTGGATTTTTTAAAATATAAAAAACATAGCTTGAATTTATTATCATAACTATTATTATTATTGTTTTTGTGTGTTAACTACATGTTTTTTTGTAATAACAAATAATGTGATATGTAAACATTTTTTTCTACCTTAAATAGTACAAACTGTAGATGTTTTTAATTTTTTCTAGGTGAAGAAACAAGGAAATATAGATAAAGATCCAAGATTTGACCCTAATGATTCTACATATACTCACTACTAATTTACTTTTGCCTAACCCACTGATATGATTTATATTAGGTATATATAATAATAATTCTTGTTATATGTACAAAAACATGGTTTTATTTGAAAAAAAACATAATTGTTCTATATTATAAAATTATGCATTAATAAAGTTTCGTCATCATAGTACAGGTACTTTTTTTATTATTAAGACGTATGAACGTGTAATTAACATATTTTGAAGTACATTAAATTTCACAATATTGGTCGATTAATAAAACTATTATGAAAACTTTTTTCAACTGAGATAATTTCATAAGTAAACATAGCTTTATATAATTACTTATTTACAATATTATTTATGTTTTCAATCAAAATTATACATAGGTATTTAAAGTATCTAATATATATTATTGCAATTTTTTTGTATAAATAGGTACTTATGCCTACTTTGAATTACATGATGTTCTTAGTGCTTAAACAGTTAAACAGTTAAATCAAATGTTCAAAAAAAAAAAGTGGGGAAGTGGGTGTCACTGTGTAGTACACTAGGTTAGAAGTGAGTCACTGTAATGAATTGTGTTAAATTTGAATTCAATGACATAATACTATTGTTTGAGAAAAACGATTCTGAGTGATAACTGTCAGTCAGATTATGATATTACTTAGAATATTTTACGATATTATTGTGAATAAAATAATTTATATATTTACCTATTTACGTGGAACCTTGTTTGAAATTTTCAATCCTTATAGCTATGAAAGTTGAACATTTTATAAATTTTCAACTACATAATAATTTTTAAATGCTTGTAAATAAAATGTGTGCCTATGTATTTTTAAGATTTTTATACTGCTATTGTAACAAAATATCAGGAGCATTGTTTTAGATTTTCACGCGTTTTTACCCAACAAGTACAATTTTATTTTATAGAAAGAAAAACTAAAAAAAATGAAAACTGACAATGTCCGTAAACAGCTTAAAAAAGTAATTTTTTCAAAATTATATGGTGTATAGAAAATTAAAATATAAACATTCAGTAAAATTTTCGTCAATGTAACAACATAGTATGAGCATTGTATTACATTTTCAAGCTTTTATACCCAACAAATAAAGTTTTTTTGCCATTCATAGAAAAATATTAAAATAAAATTGCAAACAGAAAATTTTCCTTAGTAGTTCAAAACAAATCAAAATATTTTGAAAATGTTATCATGTATAGAAAATGCAAATTTAAACAATCAGTGAAAATTGCATGTAGGTATATTCGTTCATTTTAGAGATACACTAAAAACCAAAATGGTTTTGTGGAATACTGATTTTGCGTAAAAATTCCCGTTTTTCCTTAATTGTTATTAATTCCTTAATATTGTTAATTAAGTAATTAATTTTAATTTTACACATTGGTGGACCAGTTTGAATTTAAATGCAACCCAATCCACCCTGTAAAAAATATTCCTCTATCTAACAAAATAAAATTCTGACCAATCTACGAGGTGTGAGAGTTTTTCCTGTAAAGTATGTTTTGATCGATATAATAATAAACCCTATCCATCCCCTAAGTAGGTATCAGGTAGTGGAAAAGTATAATAATTGAGGTGACAACTAAAATACAAATGGAATTTTTCAAATTTTATAGAATTGCAGAAAGTTTGAAAAATTTCAACCAGGACCCTTGATAAAAATTGTTGTTATTCTTTCTGTTACCATCTATATTCGTGTGTAAAAATCTAAATGTGTACCAGGCCCTATTATTTGTAAAATTTCGGACTGCACATTTCATTTTATTCTCGCTACCATCTTAGCAAAAGGAATGTATTACATAATACATATTACATATATAATATATATATATTATATATTTATATACCATATGTATACAATAATTTAACAATGCAATTCAATAAAACAACAAAATACTTATCTTTTAATAAAAATCATAAAAATTAAATAGCATAATATAATAATAAAAACCTTAACTTAACTTTTTAATAATTAAAACCATAACAATGCATATTACTTTCTTGATTTTTCATCAAGTAAGTATAGTAATTGAAATGAAAAAAGTCTGAACTTTGAAAACTTCAAGAATTTGTGTTAAATAGGAAAATAATAAAAATGTAACTCAGTAATGATTAATAGGTGGGTAATTTAGCTAGCTTTAATATAAAATATTAATAAGAGAGATTTTATATCACACCCAAGCGGTATACCCAATTTGAATCGATAAAAACATTCGCGTGAACAGTCCCAAAATTTCTATTTTTTAACTTTTATCCTAAACTATGATACCTAGCTAGAAATTTGGTTGATAACTCATTAAAAAGGGATTATCAGGTAGACACTAAATGTGGAATTAATTTTTTTTTTTTAATTATTTAATTTTTCACAGATAAAAAAAAAAAGTTATTTTCTCTAGATTTTCATTTAGAGATGTAGATCTCCGAAACTGGAGAACGGATTTTGTTGTTTGGGGTTTTGTTAAATTCACATTTGCTAGGAGAATTGCAGTGAAGATTTTCAGAACTTTATCTAAAATCGTTAATTCATTACAAAGCTGTAAAGATGAAAAACATCAAAAAACGCCCAATAAAATTTGTTTTAATTTATTTTAATGTTTTGTAGTGAATTAACTATTAAAGATAAAGTTCTGCAAATCTTCACTGCACTTCTCCTAACCAATGTGAATCTAACAAGACCAAAATCAACGAAATCCGCTGTCCGGTTTCGGAGATCTATCTCACTAAATGAAAATGAAAATGATTTTTTGTGGGGCTGTTCACGCCGACATTTTTCTGGTTTCATATTGTTTGACCACTTGGGTGTGATTAAATCAGTTAAAAAATTTCTAAAAATTCAAAATCAAGAAAGTTTACATGCCGATCCCTGACTTGGCTTTTTTTGTTTTGTAGACCGTAGTGCACACACGTTCAAATCGTAGTGCACACTTGTATATTCGTAGTGCACATTGTGTGTCGTGGTGCACATAAAAATAGAGCCTGATGTGTACACCTATGTAATATTTCAGTAACTCGTTAACACACACTCAAAGGCAAATATTTATGTATACCATACAACATTGTAGGTACCGGCGTGAATCGCAGAGTTCGGACCGTCGAAACTTTTGCACCAACGCCGACCGCAAATTAAATACGTCGAGGGCAAAACGGAATTTCACAGACATAATATAATATTATAATATACTAATATATTATGGCATCGTGCATTTTGTATGATAATGAAAATTTAACGAGGAGGAGAAAGTATAATAAAGAATTGCAGGAAGAAATGGAAATGGCATCAGTAGTAAGTTTCATCAGTGGACAGAGGATCCAATGGCTAGGCTACATGTATTGGCTTAGTGAGGACGATAAAAACAGAGTAGTCCTGAAGTGGAAGCCTAAGTTAGATGTAGGGGAAGAGGACTTTAACAGTGTAAGCTGTAAACTGTAAAGTGTAAACTCAGGAAATGATCGCTGCGTGATAGACCGGACAGTCCCACCCAATATAATATTATAATAATTAATAACAATTTTCCAACACATTTTTGATTTGGGAATTCTCTTATTTATATTTTAATATAATATACGTTTAACATGTGAGTAACTTTTGTTTATGATCGGCCAAATGACCAACTACCTAGTTTCACTTTATTACCAGAAAAGATATTAAAATCGAAAGTAATAGCATTATAACTGCCTCAAAATATGACGACAGTCACAACATTTTATTTTCTAATATTATTTTCTACTTTTGTAGAACAAAGACAACATAATATGCGGCTGTAATTTCCTGCTCTTAATATTATTTTAACAATAACACAGTAATACAGTCTAAACATTTTAGGGTCGATAGACCAATCGAACCCTATATACATTTTAGGTTGACCATTTCGTTCAAAATATTTTACAATACCTAAAGAAAACTTATTAATTAGTTATAATTATAAATATAATTAAAATAAATGAATAAGTAGGTACACTAAAATCGTATAAATTTCCACCGACATTATATCGTTATCAGAACCGACAGAACCTTATAAGTGCCCCACAAAGTGATTCATTCCTGTGCACATATTTTAACTGTTTTTCATGGCCACCTGTAAGACGTTTTTGTTACACTTTTCATTTGTAGTTTGACCAACCGTTAACATACGTAGGTATTTATGGTGTTTAATGTATACAGTATATACCTACATTATACCTACATACATACATTTATAACCTAACCTAACCTACCAAAAAAATCTTTTTAGAAATGAGGTAACCCGATAATTTCCTCAATTCATATTTTGTTAAAACTAAACATAGTTTTTATTTGAATTATAATGTCTTTATTAATGTTAATATTCTCATATCGAGGTTCATGAACAGTCACTAAACATTTTAGGAATCAATAGTGAGCTGATCCCTTTAACATGACATTTTATTAAACCATTAAATTACTACATTTTTCGTGCAACCCGGCATTAGTCTTTATCAAATGTTTCAATCTAAACCAGTCTCGGTATTGTTCTAAGAAGTAAAAGTAAAATCGGTCAGCACCAATCGATCTTGATTCTACAATGAAATTTTTTTCAAATTTAATTAATGTAATTTTGGTCCTGATAAAAATATTTAACAGTCCAGTCTCAGTCTTTTTTAAAAATTTAAAAATAAAACGGTCCGGTCCCAGTCTTTTTCAACTGCCTAAAATAAATCAGTCTAGTCTCGGTCCAGTTAAATTATTTTAATGATAGTCCAGTCCAGTCTTGGTCTTAATTAAATTAACTAGTCCGGTCTGGTCCAAAAAAATATGGACCATGCAGAGCTCTAGTGGGTGCGACGTCCTCTTAAGATATTTTTTTATCATTTTTTAGTACTAGTTATAAATTAATTGTTGGTAACAAAAGTTACAACCAGTTTTTTTATAAATTACGACATCAAAGTAAAATTTACTTTTTAATTAATATCCAATATGTTCACACTTTGGCTGAGCAGAACGCAGAAGCAGTAAACCGTCTTGTTGGATATTTTATAATATTATTAAGAATTAAGATATTAAGATTGAATAAATTGTATTTGTCAATAACCATATAATACGAGATTAAAAAAAATTAAAATATAGGTATTTGTACTATTGTTTGATGTTTCCTTATCGCAGTTTCTTTCTATCAAAATTTATAGCTATGGGCTATCTATGTATATTTAATCAATGGTATGGTCAATATAAGAATTATTAATGTAATCGACAAATTGTATTTACATATACATAATTATTTATGTATTAAATAGCTAACATTTCATTGACCGCAAAAGTTGACATTTGTTACATAATATCAGGGCTTGAAACCGGTAATCGATTTTTCCCGGTAACCGGTTACCATGAGTACTTTTTGGATTGGTATCCGCTTTCCGGTTATCGAGTTTCAATTTTGAGAATCGGTTATCAATTACCGGTAATCACGGAATTTGATAAAGGGGGAAATCTATAACGGTAACCGTTTATTTTTGGAACCGGTTAATTAATCGGAAGTATACAAAACCGTAAATCTCAAACCAATTAACGTAAAAATAATTTTTTTTAATTATATTGAATATTCTAAATAGAAGAAAATAATATTTATAAAATACTAAAATAGATTATTTTAGAACTACTAAGTATTAAAATTTAAAAATACCAAAACAAGCGTGTTTGATTGCGGAATCGTATCGGCGCACTTACAAAAGATTCTCAGTAGTCAGTACCTATAATAATATAGGTACTGAATACTGATACGAATGGTAGAAACATCGACGAATGCGGGCTGATACATATATATATAATAGTATATAACTCTTGCATGTACGATATTGTACCAAGTACTAGGTAAAAGGTACGTTATAAGTTATAACTTATAACTTATAATCAGGGACTGTTTTGATATTCATTATTTAATAATAAGTTCGTTACATTAGTTCGTAATAATAGTAATACTGAACAAAACTGTGTAGTACTATACTAAACATGTTAAGTTTGTTAAAAAAAAATAGAGTAGGTATTAAAAAAAAAAAAAAAAAAAAAAAAAAAAATGGTTTGTGAGGTAACCGGTAATTTTGAAGATTTAAAACCGCTTCCAAATTGATAACCGGTAATCCCATTTATAAAATTTATTTCGGTAAGCGGGAAATGATTATCATTATTTCTAAAAACCTCGATAACCGGTAACCGGTTCCAAAAAATTTTTCTGTTTCTTCAGGAGCGGTTTCAAGCCCTGCATCGTTTTATATTTGTGAGATTTTGGCCTTATTCAATAAATATTTATACCACATACAGGATGTAGAAAATATATGCATATTTACTGTCCCAAAAGATGATGGCAGACACACAAAAAAAAAACACTCACATCATTCTTAGTACATTAATTGCTCCCCTCAGAACTTAAAATATTATCTAGGGCATTTTTGAGATTTTCAAAAATTTTGCCATATGTTGTAACTAGTTATTTGTTAAGTGGGTAGTGTCTAAAAATGAATTATCCCAAGCATTTTTGTTCCAAATTAAAAAAATAAAATGTATTTATTTAGCGAATATTAAACATAATATGCTTACACAAAAATCAAACATTATCACTACCATTTTCTAGAGTAGGAAGCTCCATCCATTGTTTATAGAAACACTTGTTTTATTTTGTATTTAAGCGGCGGCGGCGAACTGTTTCCTTGCGCGACACATTATACTTGCCCCTGAAAACCATCGTTTATTAATTAAACACACAACTTTAATAGAGCAACTGAGGGCCAACTCCCTCTCGCTGTCTCTTACAACTAAAATATATGTCCGGTATGATATCTTGGCCGGATATTCTGTATTATAACTATGTGTAGGCGAGGAGTAGAGGGGTTCGTACGTAGCACATGCAAGTAGGTTTGTATTATGTAATAAATATGAATAAAGTTCTATTTTGGATTTGAACGTGGTCCGTGGGAATTACATAGGAGGTTATCAAATATCTGTAGTGCCAAACAAAGCAATATAGGCTAAATTAAATTTAATAAAACTTTAATAGAGCAACTGAGGGCCAACTCCCTCTCGCTGTCTCTTACAACTAAAATATATGTACAGTTACAGTATAGCCGGGGATCTATCCCCACAATTTGCTCTTCGAGCCACATTTAAGTTCACTTAACTATATTACAACATTTCTTTCAGCAGCCTGTATTGCCCGTTCATCAGCTTCCTTCCTTGAAAGCACTGCCGTTATGAAGTTGGCAACAGCGTTCCACTTTTTCCTCTTCTTTATCATCCCTTCTAGCATTCTCTTCGGGGTGATGGCACGGCCAAGTTCCACTTCGAGCTCAAGTCTCTGTCTCCACCACCCGTCGCAGTCTATGAAGGTGTGTTCCGTGTTCCACATCGTCCTGTGGGTGACCGCAATACATGCACACTGCATCGTCACGTTTCTTATACTTGTGAAGGTATGCATTAAAGCAAAAGTGCCCCGTTAGAAATTGCGTCACGTGGTAGTTTATGGATCCCCGTTTTCTGTCAATCCAGGCTTGAATGTTAGGTACCAACCGATACGTCCTACGTCCATTGCCCACTACGACCTATTCGTGTTGCCAATTGTTCATCGTCCGGAATCATCATCAGACTCCTGTTTAGTGTTTTCTGGTGTTGCACCAATTTTCACAGCTGCCTCGATCTCCGCCCTTTTGACAGCCAGCAGGTGAATCGGCACTGTGCGCCAGTCATCATAATTATGGAATTGTTATACACCGTGCAGTAGGCGCAAGCTTCACGTAGGGCCATCTTCCTCTGCGGGGAGGACAGTTTGGCCTTGTATTTCTCATTACGAAGCGAGCCGTGCCAAATAAGCGGGGCATACAGCAGCCGAGAGTGGACCACTGTGGATAGTGACTTTATTTTTTCTGCAGACGGACCTCCGACTTTTGGCATCAGCCGTGTAAATATACCTAACATAACCTATGTTCATTAGGTACATGTTGTAACTTGTAATACTAAGCTATAATAATAAAGTTATTTTTATTGATCTCAAATACAACGAGTATTAAAGGAGTATTAAAGGAGCTGGTTTAAAGCTTTGAGTGTAGTTTTCTTCTCTTTATGCATAACATAGCAAATTATACATGAAGCAGAATTCGATTTACACTGATATTTTTAATATTAGAGTGAATTAAACTCAAAATATCTCTCGAGGTACACTCATTTAAATGTATAAGAGTGTTGATTTATTTTAATTGTATTCAAATTTCAAACCTTAAATATAAACAGAACATTTTTTATGAAGCTATAACTTAAAATATCTGCACATTTTCGTGATTTCTACAAATATTGTCAATATTCTAAACTGTTATTTTTATTAGAGTTACTGGGTAACACTAAAACTAAAATCCATATTTTTATCGTTAATCAATTTTGAGTAAAAACTCCCGTCTTTCCTTATTTTTTTTTTTTTGTTTTTCAAGGTTCTTTTTATAAAGTTGACTAGAATACCTACCTTATCGGAGCCCCACCAATAGTGATTCGTTGTGGTACAAATTTAACACATTTTGCACGGTAACATAATATTACGTATTTACGTAAGTAAATAATAGTTACATTTTTCTTTTGTAGTTTTAACCACATGTTAAAATATTTGAACGCACATAAAAACCCGGAAAATAATTGATTATTATTGAATATTATACATAACTGTTACAACCGATTTTGAATAAACCGATTTTGTTGGTTTTTGATTTTTTGGTGTAACTATAATAATATACACATTACATTTTCAAGGAAGATTTTTAATCTTTATCCACCTTATTTTTTGCAAGTGCTTGGAAATAGTTTGATTTAAAAGTTATAGCATTTTTAATGTAGACATTTTATTTTTTTTCTATCAAAAGAAAGAATTTTAACAAAATCAATACATTAATCGATCTTCTCAGAACTTAAAATATTATCTGGGGCTATTTCGTGATTTTTTCAATAATATATATTGCAATATCTATGCCACAATGGGTTACAATCAGGTCTTACATTAAAAAAAAAAATAATTCGTTTTAGGTGTGTGAGATTTTGGCCTTATACAATAAATATTTATACCAAATACAGTATGTACAAATTATATGCATATTTACTGTCCCAAAATATGATAGCAGACACACACAAAAAAAACACTCGCATCATTCTAAAACGAATACATTAATCGCTCCGCTCAGAACTTAAAATATTATCTATTGCATTTTCGAGATTTTAAAAAATTTTTTCATGTGCTGTAACCAGTTATTTGTTAAGTTGGTAGTGTCTAAAGATGAATTATCAATAGCAATTTTGTTCCAAATTAAAAAACTAAAATGTATTAATTTAGTGAATATTGAACATAATATGCTAACACAAAAATCAAACATTATTCACTACCATTTTCTAGAGTTGGAAGTTCATTTAATTGTTTCTAGAAACACTTGTTTTATTTTGTATTTGCTCAATAACCTTTTAAATACTATAACTAGACAACATTTTACTTTATTCTTTCAATTGTATTCAACGCTGTTAATATTATTGATACAGAAATGGTCAAAAATATTAATATGTTAACTGTTATTTTTATACTTAGTTGTATTAGTAATATAATATGGGCTGGAGGTGAGTACTTACATTTTTATTTTATTTTTTATTCATACGATAGATCACAGATTAATGTTAATGGAGAAAAATAGGAAGAAAATACATAATTGTTACAGAAATTCATAAAATGACTGTTAAAAAATAAAAGTAAAATAATTTAATAGAATAAGATTATACAAACATACATAACAACTATTTAATTGAGTTATACATGAGATAGAGCGCGTCTGTTTGTGTCGGTAGGTGTAAATTAGTTATCGGCTCCAACACTCATCTTTTGAAAAATAAAACTATTTTAGTAACCATTATAATTATTTCAGATAAAAATACAGAGTATCCCGAGAAGATTTATCCATTGCGATATCTCCTGAGACAATAAATATATCATAAAACTGTTTTTTTTTTTTTATTTGACTCACAGCGAGGATTACACATTTTATTTTATTTTTTGGTAAAAAAGTTTAAAAAGTAATTTTTTTATATTTTCATTATTGATACAATTGAAGATAATTATTTTTGTGAACATTTTGACTTTTTAACATTTTATTTTCTTTTATCTCATGATTTTTAATAATTTTGTTAGCTTATAGGTAAAACAGCCAAAACCTTAAGATATTAGTGTTGTATTTAAATTAAATAACTCAGATCAATTCAATCTTATATTAAATCTAACATCTTAATATTGATTTTGCTGAACACAAACTTAAGTATCTGTGTTATATTACGTTTGAAATTGGGCTTTACGTACTAAGTCCTCCTTAAAGCCAACCATTTCAAAACATCATAATTGTTGAAACGTAACATATTTTTTTTAATGATCATTAATATTATTTTGAATCAAGGTCTAGAAGATTGTGTCAGTAAGTATAATTATTATATTTTACGATAGGTAAATATTATAAATTATATTCGTTGTTATTTAAAATATCATTACAGACCAAATGGTTGCAAAAGGTTTAATGAAAAAATTAACTCAAGGCAAGTATTTAATATTTTAAATCTTTGGATATCAAAACAATTTTTGATAGAATGTCACTCACTATTTATACCTAATGGTGTTATAATATTCTTATAAATATAAATACGATACATTGAATAATAAAAAAGCCAACGATACACGTCATGCAGATTTCGGCTGATAGATTTTATCGTGTGATGTGTGATTTATACTTAATCTTAAACAATAATAAATGTACTAATTATAATTTAGAGTCATATACCGATGCAGAAGGTTGGGAAGAGGTAGCTGGACGTTTACGTTAGTTAACATTCGTTTTTATAATATTGTATTTAAATATTAAATCATAGGTTTATATATATGTCATACATTTAGATTTTTTTGCATCAGCGCTAATCGAAATCAAATAATTATTTTAAATACGTAATTTTATAAGGACAATTATAGATAGACCATAAAATATTTAAAATATTATATTGTATTTATGTTTTATTACTTGTATAAATTGTTCAGGTCTTGGAAAGAAAAAGGTCAAAAGTAAGTAAATAATTGTTGTCAATGTTCTATGATGATTGAAAATATTGTTTTTCCATAAAATAAATGTTTAAATTGTAAAAAGTTTATACCTAATTAATGTATAATATTTATTACTATATTCATCTAAATAAAATAAAGTTTTGCTCAATAAAGTAATAATAATAACCTACCCCAGTTACGTGTGCACACCCGACCGAACAACACGGGCTTATTGTTATCGCGCTCTCGCATTTATACCTCTCGTAAGCGTACTGAAGTTCTACGTGTGTACAGGTAATATGAATAAATATTTAACCGTTGATCCATTTTCACATTTTAACATTATAAATTAATAAAACACCCAAAAAAATGGGTGAACCACATACCAAAACTAATAGGCTTATTGAAAAACGTATTGCCTCATCTAAAGTTCCAACTAACAAACAAAATGTCCCAACAATATCTAAAACCGGGCCCTCCGTTGTCATAGCAGATAACCTGACTAATGAGCCTACATCATCTCAACACTCCGATAGTGGCTACAACAGTGACGCAATTAAAACCACCGATATAAATATTTCTAATCACGATTCCATCAACAAGACCAACCATATACAGAGAATGCATAATATCAATTCCTCGTCGCATCAAAACACCAACAATGAACCAGAAAAATACGCTGTTGGAAAAAAATCTTTCGCCGAAACCACTATCGACTCTACGACTACCCAAAAAGTACACGCAATAGTCTTTGATTCAATCGACAACATAAACATTGAATACATAATTGCAATTAGCAAATTAACTCCACCAAAAAACATAAAATTTGCTTTGCGGATAACCAACAACCAATTCTGTATATATCTCAATGACAAAAACAAGGTTGATTTTCTTGTAGATAACCATCCCAACATCATAATAAACTCACATACGACGATCAAAATTAGACGGTTAATAAATCTGGCTAAAAGAATAATCATATCTCATGTCTCACCCGATATATCAAACGAATAAATTATATCACACTTAGAACCCACATAAAATCCAAATATTATCACCAATTACACATATCAATGCGGGATTCAACATCCCAGAACTAGCTCATATCATAAGCTTCAGACGCCAAGTTTACATCAAACCCGATGACTTCGAAAAACTACCAAAATCCATACTGATCAAAATCGAAAATACATCTCACAGAATATTCTTGGGCGACGACTCGATTCACTGTTTCCTATGCAAACGCAAAGGTCACACAACAAAACAATGCAAAAACACACCAGCAGAAGCCACAAATACAAATAAAAATGAAAACTTATGCAATAGGTTCGCAGATACAAATGTTGACACCTTTACAAACAGCATCTCATAAACCTCAACTCAAATGTCCTTCCTCGAGGACCCATTCCCGATAGAAACAACATCAAATTTCATCATATTATTGACTCCAAATACAACTGATATTAAAAAAAGACCCGCACTCTCTTCAACTTCATCAAACCTAACTAACGATCCGACTACCTCCAAATCCCCTTCTCAAGTTAATATATTAAAAGAAACTATTTCTAAACCAAATACGATCAAAATATCGAAACCAGCAACCAAAAAATTAAAACGTAATCAATCTATAGAAAATATAGTCTTAAAGCTCGATGAAATTCTAGAACCCACCAAACCCAAGTTTGAAGAATTGTCCAACAAAAAAATTAATTATGAACAGTTTAAGTTCATAATTGAAAACTCTCTCAGCGTATCCAACCCAGCTTCAATTTTAGATGATTTTAACATTACATATCTGGAAATGATCGAGGTCATAGAAAAAATCAAGCCTACAATCAATACTCCAGGCATATAAAACAGATTGACGTGACTTTGTAATTCTCTCCTCGATAAAGCGTTGTCCACAAAGCCCACCCAATCTGAATAAAAATAACAATTTATAATACGAAGCCACACAAACATCGAAGCGATAGTGGCAACTTTTAAGTTAACAAATAAAATAAAATAAAAAGTAATGAAAATATTGCAATGGAACATGAATAGCTTCTATAAAAAGCTAGACGAACTTAAGATTCTAATATCTGATATCTCACCTGATATAATTTGTCTCCAAGAAACTAATTTCACAGATTTAAATGCCACTAAACTCCCTTATTTCAATGAATATGGTAAATTCAGAACCTCCGGACTCAGAGCCAATGGCGGAGTAACAATATACATTAGTTCTCTATACCCCTCCAAACAAATCTTTATATCAACTCATCTTGAAGCAATAGCAGCACCAGTAAAACTTAATGATATAGAAGTTAATTTATGCAATATATACCTCCCCAACCAACATACCTTTTCGGAAAAAGACCTCGAAAATATAATTAAGCAACTACCTAAGCTCTTCATTATAACAGGCGACTTCAACAGTCACAATATCATATGGGATATAAATCAGGGCTTGAAACCGCTCCTGAAGAAATAGGTTACCGGAAAATTTTTTGGAACCGGTTACCGGTTATCAAGGTTTTTAGAAATAATGATAATCATTTCCCGCTTACCGAAATAAATTTTATAAATGGGATTACCGGTTATCTATTTGGAAGCGGTTTTAAATCTTCAAAATTACCGGTTACCTCACAAAACCATTTTTTTTTTGTTTTAATACCTACTTTATTTTTTTTCATCAAACTTAACATGTTTAGTATAGTAGGTACTACACAGTTTTGTTCAGTATTACTATTATTTCGAACTAATGTAACGAACACTTATTATTAAATAATGAATATCAAAACAGTCCCTGATTATAAGTTATAAGGTACCTATTACCTAGTACTTGGTACAATATCGTACATGCAAGAGTTATATACTATTATATATATATGTATCAGCCCGCATTCGTCGATGTTTCTACAATTCGTATCAGTATTCAGTACCTATATCATAGGTACTGACTACTGAGATTTTTTTGTTAGTGCGCCGATACGATTCCGCAATCAAACACGCTCGTTTTGGTATTTTTAAATTTTAACACTTAGTAGTTCTAAAATAATCTATTTTAGTATTTTATAAATATTATTTTCTTCTATTTAGAATATTCAATATAATTAAAAAAAAATTATTTTTACGTTAATTGATTTGAGATTTACGGTTTTGTATACTTCCGATTAATTAACCGGTTCTAAAAATAAACGGTTACCGTTATAGATTTCCCCCTTTATCAAATTCCGTGATTACCGGTAATTGATAACTCCCTTATTTCAATGAATATGGTAAATTCAGAACCTCCGGACTCAGAGCCAATGGCGGAGTAACAATATACATTAGTTCTCTATACCCCTCCAAACAAATCTTTATATCAACTCATCTTGAAGCAATAGCAGCACCAGTAAAACTTAATGATATAGAAGTTAATTTATGCAATATATACCTCCCCAACCAACATACCTTATCGGAAAAAGACCTCGAAAATATAATTAAGCAACTACCTAAGCCCTTCATTATAACAGGCGACTTCAACAGTCACAATATTATATGGGATATAAATACATATAAAATACAGACAATAGAGGAAAAGAAATAGAAAAAATCCTAGAAAGCAAAAACTTGGTACTACTAAACAGTATGGGACCTACGCGCATAAACCCAATTAACAGTAACCTTTCAAACATTGACCTGACATTTTCAAATGCTTCCCTCGCTCAAAGACTCGACTGGTCGGTATCAAACAATATTACCAGCAGTGATCACTTCCCTATTATCATACAACTCGTTACCCATCATAATGACAGTACCCCCAAACTCGAGAGATGGAACTTGAAAGACCCTGATTGGCTACTTTTTTCCCAATTGCTTGAAGACAAAGTAACTAATATAAATTTATCTGAGATCAAAAACACTGAAGAACTGGTCGACGAATTCACAGAATCAATAATCTCAACTGCTAAATTTAAGTATAGGAATAACAAAATGCAAAACTCCAAAACCAAAAGTCCCTTGGTGAAATAAAGACATAAAAAAAGCAATTAAGGACAAAAATGATGCACTTAAAAAATTCCAAAAAACTAACAATCAGGAGGACTTCATTCAACTTAAACAGTTAAGAGCTAAATCAAAATTCTTGATAAAATCAAGCAAAAAGTTGACATGGGAAAAATTCACTAGTAGCATCAATGAAAAAACTGACTCCAAACTAGTTTGGAATAAAATTAAAATAATATAATCAACACTAACACAAATCTTTTATTAAACAACATCGAACAAATATCCAACAACCTAGGCAAATATTTTTACAACAACAGCAGCGATAATAACTATAAACTCAACTTTCTAGCTCATAAAGATAAATGCGAGAAAGAAGATATAATTAATACCGCCAATCTAAACCATCCTCATCAACAAGCCAATTAACCTACACGAAATAACGAATATGCTTCAAAAATGTAAAAGCAACAGTCCTGGACCCGACTCTATCCCTTACACGTTCATTCAAAATTTTAGCATTAAAACTCTCGATTTTCTCCTAAGTATATATATCGAATATGGAATGAGGGACACTGGCCAACAAAATGGAAAGCAGGGACCATAATACCAATACTCAATCCCGAAAAAAATCAATTTAAATCTGAGGGATATAGACCCATCACTCTTCTCAATATCATGTGCAAACTATTTGAAAAAATAATAAATCACAGACTTTCATGGTCTCCAAAAAACAAAATGGGTTTAGGAAAAATAGATGCACTATTTACAGCCTACACGAAATTAACGAAGAAAGCAAACTAACATTAGAAAACAAGCAACTCATGGGCGTAATTAACTTAGATATAGCCAAAGCATATGACACAACTTGAAGGCATAACATTATTATCAAACTAAACACAATCCTATGCCAAGGTACACTGCTCAACATTATAACCAATTTTACCTCAAACCGAAAATTCCAAGTAAAAGCCAATAACCACTTATCCAGGGAATTCACCCAAGAAAATGGAGTTCCACAAGGTTCTGCTCTTTCAGTAACACTTTTCCTGATTGCAATTAATGACATCACCCAAAACTGCAACCCTCCAGTAAAATGCACCTTATTTGCCGATGACTTCAACTACTAATGCAGGAGCAACAAAGTCGAAACTGTTCAAAATTTTTTACAAATAACCACCAACAACTTAGAAAAATGGGCAAACAAAACCGGATTCAACTTCTCTCCTGGGAAGTCCTCTTGTTCAACTTTTACAAAAAAAAGAGTCAATGAGCTAGTTATTAAACTAAATGATACACCAATTGCCAATAAAGATTCTGTTAAAATGTTAGGAGTAATATTTGACAAACGTCAAACCTGGTCACCCTACATAAAACACCTAAAAAAAACCACAAGCAGCTCACTAAAAATAATTAAAATCTTGTCACACACTTTACGGGGAGGTGGAAATCTCTAATAAAAATATACAACGCAACCATTCAATCCAAAATCAACTACGCGTCAATATTATACAGAACAGCAGCCAAATCTTCCCTAATACTGACAGATACAGTTAATAATAGCGGACTAAGACTAGCAATAGGAGCCTTCCGGAGCAGCCCTACACTCAGCATTTATAACATAGCCGGCATACCCCCTGCTTCACCGAGAAGAATAGAGCTATCCATTAAAAACATCGCTAGACTTGCTAGTCGCAACGGAGTCAAATACAGTAACATAAACAACGACATTGTTAAGCTGACCAATGAAATAGAATTCTCCTCAGTCCAAATCATCCCTCGTGAATCGTACATAGCCCCCCCCCCCTTGGGAAAACAATTATCAAACCAATACCGAGCTAAGCGCATTATCCAAACTAAACACAGCCCCCGAGATATTTAAAAGACACTTTCAAGGAATCCTGGATGACTTCAAGAACTTTCAAAAAATTTATACCGACGCCTCAAAGTCATGCAATGGGGTTGGAATTGCAATCATACTTGAAAATCAAAAATTAACTTTCAAGCTTCCCAATGATTGTTCAATATTTTCTGCGGAATCTCTGGCAATTCTAAAAGCCATAGAAGTAATAAACACCTCACCACACACCTAGTTTTTAACTCTTAGTGATTCCCTCAGCGCCATAAACAGTGTTAAAAACAAAACCGACCCCGGTGACATTGCCATCCTCATCCAAAATAAAATTGACGAAGCTAAATAAAAAAAAAACAAATTATACTAACATAGATTCCAGGGCATACCGGTATCTCAGGTAACGAAACTTCGGATACATATGCTAATATGGCCATCTTTGACATGAACACGCCATCACTAGACTTCATCACCTACGATGACTTTAAAAACTCATTGAAAACATATATTAGAAAAAAATGGCACATATCTTGGAATAGTCAGAATACGAAATTAAACCAGATCAAGTCAACAACTTTCAGATGGGATAATCAAACCTCAATCGAAAAGAAGAAACCGCCTTAAATCGTTTAAGAATAGGACGTACTAGACTTACCCACGGATATCTCATGTCTAATGACTAACCCCCCTTCTGTGAAGCCTGCGGCCAACACCTCACCGTCAAACACATCTTGACTGAATGTCATGTTTACGTCCAAGACCTCAATTTGACCGAAACCCTCGACTCAACTCTCGGACCACAACCTGATCAGAACGAAAAAACGCTTAATTTTCTTAAACTAACTAATTTAATTAACAAAATATAATTGTATCAATGAACCCTATGTATATTATCTAAATCGTTATTAAGAATTGTGAACTAATGGCCTTTGCTGCCAAGTTGTTTTAAGATCAATAAAAAAAAATTAAAAAATTAAAAAAAAACCTACCAGAAGCTAATGCATATTATTTCAGGTCATGTGCGTTCATTTCTGGATCAAAATTCTCTTAATGGTAATAATTACTAGACTGCAATATATAATACATAAATCTAGCACAGAATATAATATTTTATATTTAATAAAAATATTCCTAAAGTATTAATAATATTGGTTCTATAGTTATATCTAATATAGAAAAACTGATTTAAGTCAAACGTTTTTATTTTTTAGCATCACACACCCCAGTTCAACATTGTACAAATGTCGGGGAATCGGTAGGTTATTTCAATACCGGCTGGGTAAACGGACAATTTTTAATACCTATCTATTGTTTGAGTTCCATACCAAGGACACTTTGTACGATATAAATAAACCAGGAAACATATTTTACAAGATGAGATAAAATTAAATAGCTCAAAACATTAGATCGCGAATCGTGATCGCAATCAGTATGAGACATTGAGACATAAGTTTGGTCACAAAGTACCTACACTCCATACACTAAAATACAAAATGATCCTAAACCATTTACTAAACTAAATCCAAAAGTCTTTAAATATGTATATGAATATACTAGTTTAAGAATAAATATCTATAATAATAAAATAATTACAAATACACAATTACTTGAAATAATTTGCCATACTTTAAATTATTTTATTTCAATGTCATTATGACCAAGTCTCGAGACTTAAAGTATTTGCTTATTTTTATGGATTGACTTGAAATGTAGCAGAGTACTATGGAAAAGTATGCCATGTTACAACAAGTTAAATTATGAAATTTGAATGTGCTTTTTGCAACGATTTAAAAAAAAATGCTTATTACTAGTTTTTCTGATTATTTTTTCTTTTTTTTACCAGTTTTCCTACTATGATTTTCTCTTGCAAAGTTGTTTTTGATAGAATTAAAATTAAAATTAAAAATAATTCTTATCTTTTCTACGTTATCAAGTAGGCCATCGCCATCCACGTTTGATTTTTTTTCTAATATTAAGATTTTTTATTTTTTAGTTAATCATAATTTTTAGAACAGTTATACAAATTATGTCTAGTACTTTATCATGTCGAATGAAAGTTTTTTTCCTTTTGATAAATATTTGTGCTTAAATGTAAGTTTTTTAAACGCTTATTTGAGTGCTTATAATGTTGTTTTTAATGATTTTAAGAGCTATAAGTACCGAGCCCTGATTATGACTTATAATCACGGTATATTATAGAGGTATTAGCACGGACTACATAATGTGTCTGCCAAAATGTGTTTAATTGATTACCAAATCACCAGAGCGCGTTGTAGTCTTTTGCCCCTAGTTCCTTCCGTATTATATAACCACGGTCCACGATTATAACCATTAACCATCATCAATCCCTAATCCTTAATCTTACGAGGTACAATTATTTTTATTAATTATTTAATTAGTAATAAATAATAATCCAGTGGTAGTTGCAAATTTATGTAACAATGGTGAAGTGTTTTATTGTAAATTGTAAAACTGGGTATGCTTCTAACAAAGACAAGGTAGGTATTAATATTTAATTTTGTCTTGTTCTTATTCAACTTGTAAAGATGTTAGACTTCTGACTTTTTATCGATTTGTATTAGTTTTCTTTATTTGGAGTTCCTAAAGATCCACTTTTGTTTTTAAAATGGAAGAATATTATACCTAAACGTGAACGTGAGTTGATGACAAATTCAGCTGTTTGCTCTAAGCATTTTGAACCAAGTCAAATTATCAGAGAATGGACTTCAGGACACATAAAGGTAATTCAAGTATTTATTAATATATTTAATTAACAATATTAATTGTAAGTAAAATTACACATAAAAATGTTTATGTGATTTGTGAATACCTAAAAAGTAAGTCAATGTAAAATAATTTAGATAGGTAGTAAGTATGTATTTTTTTTTTTTAAAAAAGGGAATTTATTTTATATACAATGTTTTATTTTTATAGTATGCACTGAAAAAACCTCGGTTAAAAGAAGGGGCAATTCCAACAATAATTCCTGATATACCAAAATCTTGCTTAAAAAGTATACCTAAGGCAAGGAAAAGTCCTAAAAAGCGTTTGTTACTATGTGATACTCAGATTATTCAAAGTATGTTAAGTAAATATTGTGATTATGCTTATAAACACAAAGCTGTAAAGTATTTAAGTAAAATATTCATATATTATTGTTTAGGCAGAGTAAAAATGTAACTAAATAAATATATATAAAAAATAATATAAAATATATTACAATATAAATAATTAATTAATATAATAATATAAAATAAATAATATACAATAATAAGTATATATAAGTACTTATTTTTGTATTTGCTGAATAGGAACTTTGAAGTTTTGATCTGACCTTATCCATTAATTGTATTTAAATACTTTTACATAATTTTTATAAACAATTATTTGGTAGTATTTTAAGTAATTGTATTGGTAAATTTTCCTGTAACTGCAAAAATAAATTTAATTTTTAATTTTTTGTTTTTATTTAATGCTTTTTATTGGATGTTTTTAATTTTAAATTATTAAAGAAATATATTTTTTATTACTCTGCTATGACAGATATGGTTTTAAATGTTCAAATGAATTTTCCATGTGAAGAACATAAATCTAATGTTATTGCTTCTTGTCTTCATTATTATATAAGAATGAGAATGAGACACTATGAAAGAGAACAAAACAGGAACCAAAAAAAAAAAGCAAAAGTAAGAAGAAAGAAGCCAAAGTCTACCAATCATAAAAGTATATGTAAGCACAAGCTATTAACAAGAATGATATCTAGATGTGTCCTTAAATAAGTAATAATTATAATAATATTATGTATTTATATACCATACTATAAACATTATTTTATAATATAATATAGGTATTATCTTTAACATTTTATTATAATAAAAACAGACAACAGTTAAAAGGCTGTAATAATTAATTGAAAAATTAGTTAAATAAAAATAAGAAACTAGTAAATAAGATAATATGCATACCTATTAACTATTACTACTATTTATTATTATTCTCATTCTCGACAGCAAAAATAGGGGTAAATGACTGCAGCGCGCTCTACTCGTTCAGTACTGAATTATGCACAAACGAACGGACATACAGTAACATTGCATACATAGGCTCGTGCTAATACCTCTATAATATACCGTGCTTATAATTAACAGTGGATTTTTTAAAATATAAAAAACATAGCTTGAATTTATTATCATAACTATTATTATTATTGTTTTTGTGTGTTAACTACATGTTTTTTTGTAATAACAAATAATGTGATATGTAAACATTTTTTTCTACCTTAAATAGTACAAACTGTAGATGTTTTTAATTTTTTCTAGGTGAAGAAACAAGGAAATATAGATAAAGATCCAAGATTTGACCCTAATGATTCTACATATACTCACTACTAATTTACTTTTGCCTAACCCACTGATATGATTTATATTAGGTATATATAATAATAATTCTTGTTATATGTACAAAAACATGGTTTTATTTGAAAAAAAACATAATTGTTCTATATTATAAAATTATGCATTAATAAAGTTTCGTCATCATAGTACAGGTACTTTTTTTATTATTAAGACGTATGAACGTGTAATTAACATATTTTGAAGTACATTAAATTTCACAATATTGGTCGATTAATAAAACTATTATGAAAACTTTTTTCAACTGAGATAATTTCATAAGTAAACATAGCTTTATATAATTACTTATTTACAATATTATTTATGTTTTCAATCAAAATTATACATAGGTATTTAAAGTATCTAATATATATTATTGCAATTTTTTTGTATAAATAGGTACTTATGCCTACTTTGAATTACATGATGTTCTTAGTGCTTAAACAGTTAAACAGTTAAATCAAATGTTCAAAAAAAAAAAGTGGGGAAGTGGGTGTCACTGTGTAGTACACTAGGTTAGAAGTGAGTCACTGTAATGAATTGTGTTAAATTTGAATTCAATGACATAATACTATTGTTTGAGAAAAACGATTCTGAGTGATAACTGTCAGTCAGATTATGATATTACTTAGAATATTTTACGATATTATTGTGAATAAAATAATTTATATATTTACCTATTTACGTGGAACCTTGTTTGAAATTTTCAATCCTTATAGCTATGAAAGTTGAACATTTTATAAATTTTCAACTACATAATAATTTTTAAATGCTTGTAAATAAAATGTGTGCCTATGTATTTTTAAGATTTTTATACTGCTATTGTAACAAAATATCAGGAGCATTGTTTTAGATTTTCACGCGTTTTTACCCAACAAGTACAATTTTATTTTATAGAAAGAAAAACTAAAAAAAATGAAAACTGACAATGTCCGTAAACAGCTTAAAAAAGTAATTTTTTCAAAATTATATGGTGTATAGAAAATTAAAATATAAACATTCAGTAAAATTTTCGTCAATGTAACAACATAGTATGAGCATTGTATTACATTTTCAAGCTTTTATACCCAACAAATAAAGTTTTTTTGCCATTCATAGAAAAATATTAAAATAAAATTGCAAACAGAAAATTTTCCTTAGTAGTTCAAAACAAATCAAAATATTTTGAAAATGTTATCATGTATAGAAAATGCAAATTTAAACAATCAGTGAAAATTGCATGTAGGTATATTCGTTCATTTTAGAGATACACTAAAAACCAAAATGGTTTTGTGGAATACTGATTTTGCGTAAAAATTCCCGTTTTTCCTTAATTGTTATTAATTCCTTAATATTGTTAATTAAGTAATTAATTTTAATTTTACACATTGGTGGACCAGTTTGAATTTAAATGCAACCCAATCCACCCTGTAAAAAATATTCCTCTATCTAACAAAATAAAATTCTGACCAATCTACGAGGTGTGAGAGTTTTTCCTGTAAAGTATGTTTTGATCGATATAATAATAAACCCTATCCATCCCCTAAGTAGGTATCAGGTAGTGGAAAAGTATAATAATTGAGGTGACAACTAAAATACAAATGGAATTTTTCAAATTTTATAGAATTGCAGAAAGTTTGAAAAATTTCAACCAGGACCCTTGATAAAAATTGTTGTTATTCTTTCTGTTACCATCTATATTCGTGTGTAAAAATCTAAATGTGTACCAGGCCCTATTATTTGTAAAATTTCGGACTGCACATTTCATTTTATTCTCGCTACCATCTTAGCAAAAGGAATGTATTACATAATACATATTACATATATAATATATATATATTATATATTTATATACCATATGTATACAATAATTTAACAATGCAATTCAATAAAACAACAAAATACTTATCTTTTAATAAAAATCATAAAAATTAAATAGCATAATATAATAATAAAAACCTTAACTTAACTTTTTAATAATTAAAACCATAACAATGCATATTACTTTCTTGATTTTTCATCAAGTAAGTATAGTAATTGAAATGAAAAAAGTCTGAACTTTGAAAACTTCAAGAATTTGTGTTAAATAGGAAAATAATAAAAATGTAACTCAGTAATGATTAATAGGTGGGTAATTTAGCTAGCTTTAATATAAAATATTAATAAGAGAGATTTTATATCACACCCAAGCGGTATACCCAATTTGAATCGATAAAAACATTCGCGTGAACAGTCCCAAAATTTCTATTTTTTAACTTTTATCCTAAACTATGATACCTAGCTAGAAATTTGGTTGATAACTCATTAAAAAGGGATTATCAGGTAGACACTAAATGTGGAATTAATTTTTTTTTTTTAATTATTTAATTTTTCACAGATAAAAAAAAAAAAGTTATTTTCTCTAGATTTTCATTTAGAGATGTAGATCTCCGAAACTGGAGAACGGATTTTGTTGTTTGGGGTTTTGTTAAATTCACATTTGCTAGGAGAATTGCAGTGAAGATTTTCAGAACTTTATCTAAAATCGTTAATTCATTACAAAGCTGTAAAGATGAAAAACATCAAAAAACGCCCAATAAAATTTGTTTTAATTTATTTTAATGTTTTGTAGTGAATTAACTATTAAAGATAAAGTTCTGCAAATCTTCACTGCACTTCTCCTAACCAATGTGAATCTAACAAGACCAAAATCAACGAAATCCGCTGTCCGGTTTCGGAGATCTATCTCACTAAATGAAAATGAAAATGATTTTTTGTGGGGCTGTTCACGCCGACATTTTTCTGGTTTCATATTGTTTGACCACTTGGGTGTGATTAAATCAGTTAAAAAATTTCTAAAAATTCAAAATCAAGAAAGTTTACATGCCGATCCCTGACTTGGCTTTTTTTGTTTTGTAGACCGTAGTGCACACACGTTCAAATCGTAGTGCACACTTGTATATTCGTAGTGCACATTGTGTGTCGTGGTGCACATAAAAATAGAGCCTGATGTGTACACCTATGTAATATTTCAGTAACTCGTTAACACACACTCAAAGGCAAATATTTATGTATACCATACAACATTGTAGGTACCGGCGTGAATCGCAGAGTTCGGACCGTCGAAACTTTTGCACCAACGCCGACCGCAAATTAAATACGTCGAGGGCAAAACGGAATTTCACAGACATAATATAATATTATAATATACTAATATATTATGGCATCGTGCATTTTGTATGATAATGAAAATTTAACGAGGAGGAGAAAGTATAATAAAGAATTGCAGGAAGAAATGGAAATGGCATCAGTAGTAAGTTTCATCAGTGGACAGAGGATCCAATGGCTAGGCTACATGTATTGGCTTAGTGAGGACGATAAAAACAGAGTAGTCCTGAAGTGGAAGCCTAAGTTAGATGTAGGGGAAGAGGACTTTAACAGTGTAAGCTGTAAACTGTAAAGTGTAAACTCAGGAAATGATCGCTGCGTGATAGACCGGACAGTCCCACCCAATATAATATTATAATAATTAATAACAATTTTCCAACACATTTTTGATTTGGGAATTCTCTTATTTATATTTTAATATAATATACGTTTAACATGTGAGTAACTTTTGTTTATGATCGGCCAAATGACCAACTACCTAGTTTCACTTTATTACCAGAAAAGATATTAAAATCGAAAGTAATAGCATTATAACTGCCTCAAAATATGACGACAGTCACAACATTTTATTTTCTAATATTATTTTCTACTTTTGTAGAACAAAGACAACATAATATGCGGCTGTAATTTCCTGCTCTTAATATTATTTTAACAATAACACAGTAATACAGTCTAAACATTTTAGGGTCGATAGACCAATCGAACCCTATATACATTTTAGGTTGACCATTTCGTTCAAAATATTTTACAATACCTAAAGAAAACTTATTAATTAGTTATAATTATAAATATAATTAAAATAAATGAATAAGTAGGTACACTAAAATCGTATAAATTTCCACCGACATTATATCGTTATCAGAACCGACAGAACCTTATAAGTGCCCCACAAAGTGATTCATTCCTGTGCACATATTTTAACTGTTTTTCATGGCCACCTGTAAGACGTTTTTGTTACACTTTTCATTTGTAGTTTGACCAACCGTTAACATACGTAGGTATTTATGGTGTTTAATGTATACAGTATATACCTACATTATACCTACATACATACATTTATAACCTAACCTAACCTACCAAAAAAATCTTTTTAGAAATGAGGTAACCCGATAATTTCCTCAATTCATATTTTGTTAAAACTAAACATAGTTTTTATTTGAATTATAATGTCTTTATTAATGTTAATATTCTCATATCGAGGTTCATGAACAGTCACTAAACATTTTAGGAATCAATAGTGAGCTGATCCCTTTAACATGACATTTTATTAAACCATTAAATTACTACATTTTTCGTGCAACCCGGCATTAGTCTTTATCAAATGTTTCAATCTAAACCAGTCTCGGTATTGTTCTAAGAAGTAAAAGTAAAATCGGTCAGCACCAATCGATCTTGATTCTACAATGAAATTTTTTTCAAATTTAATTAATGTAATTTTGGTCCTGATAAAAATATTTAACAGTCCAGTCTCAGTCTTTTTTAAAAATTTAAAAATAAAACGGTCCGGTCCCAGTCTTTTTCAACTGCCTAAAATAAATCAGTCTAGTCTCGGTCCAGTTAAATTATTTTAATGATAGTCCAGTCCAGTCTTGGTCTTAATTAAATTAACTAGTCCGGTCTGGTCCAAAAAAATATGGACCATGCAGAGCTCTAGTGGGTGCGACGTCCTCTTAAGATATTTTTTTATCATTTTTTAGTACTAGTTATAAATTAATTGTTGGTAACAAAAGTTACAACCAGTTTTTTTATAAATTACGACATCAAAGTAAAATTTACTTTTTAATTAATATCCAATATGTTCACACTTTGGCTGAGCAGAACGCAGAAGCAGTAAACCGTCTTGTTGGATATTTTATAATATTATTAAGAATTAAGATATTAAGATTGAATAAATTGTATTTGTCAATAACCATATAATACGAGATTAAAAAAAATTAAAATATAGGTATTTGTACTATTGTTTGATGTTTCCTTATCGCAGTTTCTTTCTATCAAAATTTATAGCTATGGGCTATCTATGTATATTTAATCAATGGTATGGTCAATATAAGAATTATTAATGTAATCGACAAATTGTATTTACATATACATAATTATTTATGTATTAAATAGCTAACATTTCATTGACCGCAAAAGTTGACATTTGTTACATAATATCAGGGCTTGAAACCGGTAATCGATTTTTCCCGGTAACCGGTTACCATGAGTACTTTTTGGATTGGTATCCGCTTTCCGGTTATCGAGTTTCAATTTTGAGAATCGGTTATCAATTACCGGTAATCACGGAATTTGATAAAGGGGGAAATCTATAACGGTAACCGTTTATTTTTGGAACCGGTTAATTAATCGGAAGTATACAAAACCGTAAATCTCAAACCAATTAACGTAAAAATAATTTTTTTTTAATTATATTGAATATTCTAAATAGAAGAAAATAATATTTATAAAATACTAAAATAGATTATTTTAGAACTACTAAGTATTAAAATTTAAAAATACCAAAACAAGCGTGTTTGATTGCGGAATCGTATCGGCGCACTTACAAAAGATTCTCAGTAGTCAGTACCTATAATAATATAGGTACTGAATACTGATACGAATGGTAGAAACATCGACGAATGCGGGCTGATACATATATATATAATAGTATATAACTCTTGCATGTACGATATTGTACCAAGTACTAGGTAAAAGGTACGTTATAAGTTATAACTTATAACTTATAATCAGGGACTGTTTTGATATTCATTATTTAATAATAAGTTCGTTACATTAGTTCGTAATAATAGTAATACTGAACAAAACTGTGTAGTACTATACTAAACATGTTAAGTTTGTTAAAAAAAAATAGAGTAGGTATTAAAAAAAAAAAAAAAAAAAAAAAAAAAAATGGTTTTGTGAGGTAACCGGTAATTTTGAAGATTTAAAACCGCTTCCAAATTGATAACCGGTAATCAGATTTATAAAATTTATTTCGGTAAGCGGGAAATGATTATCATTATTTCTAAAAACCTCGATAACCGGTAACCGGTTCCAAAAAATTTTTCTGTTTCTTCAGGAGCGGTTTCAAGCCCTGCATCGTTTTATATTTGTGAGATTTTGGCCTTATTCAATAAATATTTATACCACATACAGGATGTAGAAAATATATGCATATTTACTGTCCCAAAAGATGATGGCAGACACACAAAAAAAAAACACTCACATCATTCTTAGTACATTAATTGCTCCCCTCAGAACTTAAAATATTATCTAGGGCATTTTTGAGATTTTCAAAAATTTTGCCATATGTTGTAACTAGTTATTTGTTAAGTGGGTAGTGTCTAAAAATGAATTATCCCAAGCATTTTTGTTCCAAATTAAAAAAATAAAATGTATTTATTTAGCGAATATTAAACATAATATGCTTACACAAAAATCAAACATTATCACTACCATTTTCTAGAGTAGGAAGCTCCATCCATTGTTTATAGAAACACTTGTTTTATTTTGTATTTAAGCGGCGGCGGCGAACTGTTTCCTTGCGCGACACATTATACTTGCCCCTGAAAACCATCGTTTATTAATTAAACACACAACTTTAATAGAGCAACTGAGGGCCAACTCCCTCTCGCTGTCTCTTACAACTAAAATATATGTCCGGTATGATATCTTGGCCGGATATTCTGTATTATAACTATGTGTAGGCGAGGAGTAGAGGGGTTCGTACGTAGCACATGCAAGTAGGTTTGTATTATGTAATAAATATGAATAAAGTTCTATTTTGGATTTGAACGTGGTCCGTGGGAATTACATAGGAGGTTATCAAATATCTGTAGTGCCAAACAAAGCAATATAGGCTAAATTAAATTTAATAAAACTTTAATAGAGCAACTGAGGGCCAACTCCCTCTCGCTGTCTCTTACAACTAAAATATATGTACAGTTACAGTATAGCCGGGGATCTATCCCCACAATTTGCTCTTCGAGCCACATTTAAGTTCACTTAACTATATTACAACATTTCTTTCAGCAGCCTGTATTGCCCGTTCATCAGCTTCCTTCCTTGAAAGCACTGCCGTTATGAAGTTGGCAACAGCGTTCCACTTTTTCCTCTTCTTTATCATCCCTTCTAGCATTCTCTTCGGGGTGATGGCACGGCCAAGTTCCACTTCGAGCTCAAGTCTCTGTCTCCACCACCCGTCGCAGTCTATGAAGGTGTGTTCCGTGTTCCACATCGTCCTGTGGGTGACCGCAATACATGCACACTGCATCGTCACGTTTCTTATACTTGTGAAGGTATGCATTAAAGCAAAAGTGCCCCGTTAGAAATTGCGTCACGTGGTAGTTTATGGATCCCCGTTTTCTGTCAATCCAGGCTTGAATGTTAGGTACCAACCGATACGTCCTACGTCCATTGCCCACTACGACCTATTCGTGTTGCCAATTGTTCATCGTCCGGAATCATCATCAGACTCCTGTTTAGTGTTTTCTGGTGTTGCACCAATTTTCACAGCTGCCTCGATCTCCGCCCTTTTGACAGCCAGCAGGTGAATCGGCACTGTGCGCCAGTCATCATAATTATGGAATTGTTATACACCGTGCAGTAGGCGCAAGCTTCACGTAGGGCCATCTTCCTCTGCGGGGAGGACAGTTTGGCCTTGTATTTCTCATTACGAAGCGAGCCGTGCCAAATAAGCGGGGCATACAGCAGCCGAGAGTGGACCACTGTGGATAGTGACTTTATTTTTTCTGCAGACGGACCTCCGACTTTTGGCATCAGCCGTGTAAATATACCTAACATAACCTATGTTCATTAGGTACATGTTGTAACTTGTAATACTAAGCTATAATAATAAAGTTATTTTTATTGATCTCAAATACAACGAGTATTAAAGGAGTATTAAAGGAGCTGGTTTAAAGCTTTGAGTGTAGTTTTCTTCTCTTTATGCATAACATAGCAAATTATACATGAAGCAGAATTCGATTTACACTGATATTTTTAATATTAGAGTGAATTAAACTCAAAATATCTCTCGAGGTACACTCATTTAAATGTATAAGAGTGTTGATTTATTTTAATTGTATTCAAATTTCAAACCTTAAATATAAACAGAACATTTTTTATGAAGCTATAACTTAAAATATCTGCACATTTTCGTGATTTCTACAAATATTGTCAATATTCTAAACTGTTATTTTTATTAGAGTTACTGGGTAACACTAAAACTAAAATCCATATTTTTATCGTTAATCAATTTTGAGTAAAAACTCCCGTCTTTCCTTATTTTTTTTTTTTTGTTTTTCAAGGTTCTTTTTATAAAGTTGACTAGAATACCTACCTTATCGGAGCCCCACCAATAGTGATTCGTTGTGGTACAAATTTAACACATTTTGCACGGTAACATAATATTACGTATTTACGTAAGTAAATAATAGTTACATTTTTCTTTTGTAGTTTTAACCACATGTTAAAATATTTGAACGCACATAAAAACCCGGAAAATAATTGATTATTATTGAATATTATACATAACTGTTACAACCGATTTTGAATAAACCGATTTTGTTGGTTTTTGATTTTTTGGTGTAACTATAATAATATACACATTACATTTTCAAGGAAGATTTTTAATCTTTATCCACCTTATTTTTTGCAAGTGCTTGGAAATAGTTTGATTTAAAAGTTATAGCATTTTTAATGTAGACATTTTATTTTTTTTCTATCAAAAGAAAGAATTTTAACAAAATCAATACATTAATCGATCTGCTCAGAACTTAAAATATTATCTGGGGCTAGTTCGTGATTTTTTCAATAATATATATTGCAATATCTATGCCGCAATGGGTTACAATCAGGTCTTACATTAAAAAAAGAAAATAATTCGTTTTAGGTGTGTGACATTTTGGCCTTATAGAATAAATATTTATACCAAATACAGTATGTACAAATTAAATGCATATTTATTGTCCCAAAATATGATAGCAGACACACACAAAAAAAACACTCACATCATTCTAAAACGAATACATTAATCGCTCCGCTCAGAACTTAAAATATTATCTATTGCATTTTCGAGATTTTAAAAAATGTTGTCATGTGCTGTGACCAGTTATTTGTTAAGTTGGTAGTGTCTAAAGATGAATTATCAATAGCAATTTTGTTCCAAATTAAAAAACTAAAATGTATTAATTTAGTGAATATTGAACATAATATGCTTACACAAAAATCAAACATTATTCACTACCATTTTCTAGAGTAGGAAGTTCATTCCATTGTTTATAGAAACACTTGTTTTATTTTGTATTTGCTCAATAACCTTTTAAATACTATAACTAGACATAATTTTATACTATTCTTTCAATTGTATTCAACGCTGTTAATATTATTGATACAGAAATGGTCAAAAATATTAATATGTTAACTGTTATTTTTATAATTAGTTGTATTAGTAATATAATATGGGCTGGAGGTGAGTACTTACATTTTTATTTTATTTTTTATTCATACGATAGATCACAGATTAATGTTTATGGAGAAAAATAGGAAGAAAATACATAATTGTTACAGAAATTCATAAAATGACTGTTAAAAAATAAAAGTAAAATAATTTAATAGAATAAGATTATACGAACATACATAACAACTATTTAATTGAGTTATACATGAGATAGAGCGCGTCTGTTTGTGTCGGTAGGTGTATATTAGTTATCGGCTCCAACACTCATCTTTCGAAAAATAAAACTATTTTAGTAACCATTATAATTATTTCAGATAAAAATACAGAGTATCCCGAGAAGATTTATCCATTGCGATATCTCCTGAGACAATAAATATATCATAAAACTGTTTTTTTTTTTTTATTTGACTCACAGCGAGGATTACACATTTTATTTTATTTTTTGGTAAAAAAGTTTAAAAAGTAATTTTTTTATATTTTCATTATTGATACAATTGAAGATAATTATTTTTGTGAACATTTTGACTTTTTAACATTTTATTTTCTTTAATCTCATGATTTTTAATAATTTTGTTAGCTTATGGGTAAAACAGCCAAAACCTTAAGATATTAGTGTTGTATTTAAATTAAATAACTCAGATCAATTCAATCTTATATTAAATCTAACATCTTAATATTGATTTTGCTGAACACAAACTTAAGTATCTGTGTTATATTACGTTTGAAATTGGGCTTTACGTACTAAGTCCTCCTTAAAGCCAACCATTTCAAAACATCATAATTGTTGAAACGTAACATATTTTTTTTAATGATCATTAATATTATTTTGAATCAAGATCTAGAAGATTGTGTCAGTAAGTATAATTATTATATTTTACGATAGGTAAATATTATAAATTATATTCGTTGTTATTTAAAATATCATTACAGACCAAATGGTTGCAAAAGGTTTAATGAAAAAATTAACTCAAGGCAAGTATTTAATATTTTAAATCTTTGGATATCAAAACAATTTTTGATAGAATGTCACTCACTATTTATACCTAATGGTGTTATAATATTCTTTTAAATATAAATACGATACATTGAATAATAAAAAAGCCAACGATACACGTCATGCAGATTTCGGCTGATAGATTTTATCGTGTGATGTGTGATTTATACTTAATCTTAAACAATAATAAATGTACTAATTATAATTTAGAGTCATATACCGATGCAGAAGGTTGGGAAGAGGTAGCTGGACGTTTACGTTAGTTAACATTCGTTTTTATAATATTGTATTTAAATATTAAATCATAGGTTTATATATATGTCATACATTTAGGTTTTTTTGCATCAGCGCTAATCGAAATCAAATAATTATTTTAAATACGTAATTTTATAAGGACAATTATAGATAGACCATAAAATATTTAAAATATTATATTGTATTTATGTTTTATTACTTGTATAAATTGTTCAGGTCTTGGAAAGAAAAAGGTCAAAAGTAAGTAAATAATTGTTGTCAATGTTCTATGATGATTGAAAATATTGTTTTTCCATAAAATAAATGTTTAAATTGTAAAAAGTTTATACCTAATTAATGTATAATATTTATTACTATATTCATCTAAATAAAATAAAGTTTTGCTCAATAAAGTAATAATAATAACCTACCCCAGTTACGTGTGCACACCCGACCGAGCAACACGGGCTTATTGTTATCGCGCTCTCGCATTTATACCTCTCGTAAGCGTACTGAAGTTCTACGTGTGTACAGGTAATATGAATAAATATTTAACCGTTGATCCATTTTCACATTTTAACATTATAAATTAATAAAACACCCAAAAAAATGGGTGAACCACATACCAAAACTAATAGGCTTATTGAAAAACGTATTGCCTCATCTAAAGTTCCAACTAACAAACAAAATGTCCCAACAATATCTAAAACCGGGCCCTCCGTTGTCATAGCAGATAACCTGACTAATGAGCCTACATCATCTCAACACTCCGATAGTGGCTACAACAGTGACGCAATTAAAACCACCGATATAAATATTTCTAATCACGATTCCATCAACAAGACCAACCATATACAGAGAATGCATAATATCAATTCCTCGTCGCATCAAAACACCAACAATGAACCAGAAAAATACGCTGTTGGAAAAAAATCTTTCGCCGAAACCACTCTCGACTCTACGACTACCCAAAAAGTACACGCAATAGTCTTTGATTCAATCGACAACATAAACATTGAATACATAATTGCAATTAGCAAATTAACTCCACCAAAAAACATAAAATTTGCTTTGCGGATAACCAACAACCAATTCTGTATATATCTCAATGACAAAAACACGGTTGATTTTCTTGTAGATAACCATCCCAACATCATAATAAACTCACATACGACGATCAAAATTAGACGGTTAACAAATCCGGCTAAAAGAATAATCATATCTCATGTCTCACCCGATATATCAAACGAATATATTATATCACACTTAGAACCCACATAAAATCCAAATATTATCACCAATTACACATATCAATGCGGGATTCAACATCCCAGAACTAGCTCATATCATAAGCTTCAGACGCCAAGTTTACATCAAACCCGATGACTTCGAAAAACTACCAAAATCCATACTGATCAAAATCGAAAATACATCTCACAGAATATTCTTGGGCGACGACTCGATTCACTGTTTCCTATGCAAACGCAAAGGTCACACAACAAAACAATGCAAAAACACACCAGCAGAAGCCACAAATACAAATAAAAATGAAAACTTATGCAATAGGTTCGCAGATACAAATGTTGACACCTTTACAAACAGCATCTCATAAACCTCAACTCAAATGTCCTTCCTCGAGGACCCATTCCCGATAGAAACAACATCAAATTTCATCATATTATTGACTCCAAATACAACTGATATTAAAAAAAGACCCGCACTCTCTTCAACTTCATCAAACCTAACTAACGATCCGACTACCTCCAAATCCCCTTCTCAAGTTAATATATTAAAAGAAACTATTTCTAAACCAAATACGATCAAAATATCGAAACCAGCAACCAAAAAATTAAAACGTAATCAATCTATAGAAAATATAGTCTTAAAGCTCGATGAAATTCTAGAACCCACCAAACCCAAGTTTGAAGAATTGTCCAACAAAAAAATTAATTATGAACAGTTTAAGTTCATAATTGAAAACTCTCTCAGCGTATCCAACCCAGCTTCAATTTTAGATGATTTTAACATTACATATCTGGAAATGATCGAGGTCATAGAAAAAATCAAGCCTACAATCAATACTCCAGGCATAAAAAACAGATTGACGTGACTTTGTAATTCTCTCCTCGATAAAGCGTTGTCCACAAAGCCCACCCAATCTGAATAAAAATAACAATTAATAATACGAAGCCACACAAACATCGAAGCGATAGTGGCAACATTTAAGTTAACAAATAAAATAAAATAAAAAGTAATGAAAATATTGCAATGGAACATGAATAGCTTCTATAAAAAGCTAGACGAACTTAAGATTCTAATATCTGATATCTCACCTGATATAATTTGTCTCCAAGAAACTAATTTCACAGATTTAAATGCCACTAAACTCCCTTATTTCAATGAATATGGTAAATTCAGAACCTCCGGACTCAGAGCCAATGGCGGAGTAACAATATACATTAGTTCTCTATACCCCTCCAAACAAATCTTTATATCAACTCATCTTGAAGCAATAGCAGCACCAGTAAAACTTAATGATATAGAAGTTAATTTATGCAATATATACCTCCCCAACCAACATACCTTATCGGAAAAAGACCTCGAAAATATAATTAAGCAACTACCTAAGCACTTCATTATAACAGGCGACTTCAACAGTCACAATATTATATGGGATATAAATACATATAAAATACAGACAATAGAGGAAAAGAAATAGAAAAACTCCTAGAAAGCAAAAACTTGGTACTACTTAACAGTATGGAACCTACGCGCATAAACCCAATTAACGGTAACCTTTCAAACATTGACCTGACATTTTCAAATGCCTCACTCGCTCAAAGACTTGACTGGTCGGTATCAAACAATATTACCAGCAGTGATCACTTCCCTATTGTCATACAACTCGTAACCCGTCATAATGACAGCACCCCCAAACTCGAGAGATGGAACTTGAAAAACCCTGATTGGCCCCCTTTTTTCCCAATTGCTCGAAGACAAAATAACTAATATAAATTTATCTGAGATCAAAAACACTGAAGAACTTGTCGACGAATTCACAGAATCAATAATCTCATCTGCTAATTTAAGTATAGGAATATCAAAATCCAATACTCCAAAACCAAAAGTCCCTTGGTGGAATCTAGACATTAAAAAAGCAATTAAGGACAAAAATGATGCACTTAAAAAATTCCAAAAAACTAATAATCAGAAGGACTTCATCCAACTTAAACAGCTAAGAGCTAAATCAAAGTTTTTGATAAAATCAAGCAAAAAGTTTACATGGGAAAAATTCACTAGTATCATCAATGAAAAAACCGACTCCAAACTAGTTTGGAATAAAATCCAATCACTTAAAGGACTCCGTCGACTCCGAAAAATTAATCTAATCAACACCAACACAAATCTATTATTAAACAACATCGATCAAATTTCCAACAACCTAGGAGAATATTTTTACAACAACAGCAGCGATAATAACTATAAACCCAACTTCCTAGCTCATAAAGATAAATGCGAGAAAGAAGTTATAATTAATACTGCCAATCAAAACCATGCAGATCAAATCCTCATTAACAAGCCAATTAACCTACAAGAAATAACGAATATGCTAAAAAAATGCAAAAGGAACAGTCCTGGACCCGACTCCATCCCTTACTCGTTCATTCAAAATTTTAGCATTAAAACCCTCGAATTTCTCCTAAGTATATATAATCGGATATGGAATGAGGGACACTGGCCAAAAAATGGAAAGCAGTGACCATAATACCAATACTCAAACCCGAAAAAAACCAATTTAAAACCGAGGGATATAGACCCATCACTCTTCTTAATACCATGTGCAAACTATTTGAAAAAATAATAAATCACAGACTCTCATGGTTTCTAGAGAAAATATCTTTTTTCTCCCCAAAACAAAATGGTTTTAGGAAAAATAGATGCACTATGGATAGCCTACACGAAATTAACGAAGAAATCAAACTAACATTAGAAAACAAGCAAATCATGGGCGTAATTAACTTAGATATAGCCAAAGCATATGACACAACTTGGAGGCATAACATTATTACCAAACTAAACACAACCTTATGCCAAGGTAGACTGCTCAACATTATAACCAACTTTACCTCAAACCGAAAATTCCAAGTAAAAGCCAATAACCACTTATCCAGGGAATTCACCCAAGAAAATGGAGTTCCACAAGGTTCTGCTCTTTCAGTAACACTTTTCCTGATTGCAATTAATGACATCACCCAAAACTGCAGCCCTCCAGTAAAATGCAACTTATTCGCCGACAACTTCAACTACTGGTGCAGGAGCAACAAAGTCGAAACTGTTCAAAATTTTCTACAAATAACCTCCAACAACTTAGAAAAATGGGCAAACAAAACCGGATTCAACTTCTCTCCTGAGAAGTCCTCTTGTTCATCTTTTACAAAAAAAAAGAGTCAATGACCTAGTTATTAAACTAAACGATACCCCAATTGCCAACTAATAGATACAGTTAATAATAGCGGACTAAGACTAGCAATAGGAGCCTTCCGGAGCAGCCCTACACTCAGCATTTATAACATAGCCGGCATACCCCCTGCTTCACTGAGAAGAATAGAGCTATCCATTAAAAACATCGCTAGACTTGCTAGTCGCAACGGAGTCAAATACAGTAACATAAACAACGACATTGTTAAGCTGACCAATGAAATCGAATTCTCCTCAGTCCAAATCATCCCTCATGAATCGTACATAGCCCCCCCCCCCCTTGGGAAAACAATTATCAAACCAATACCGAGCTAAGCGCATTATCCAAACTAAACACAGCCCCCGAGATATTTAAAAGACACTTTCAAGGAATCCTGGATGACTTCAAGAACTTTCAAAAAATTTATACCGACGCCTCAAAGTCATGCAATGGGGTTGGAATTGCAATCATACTTGAAAATCAAAAATTAACTTTCAAGCTTCCCAATGATTGTTCAATATTTTCTGCGGAATCTCTGGCAATTCTAAAAGCCATAGAAGTAATAAACACCTCACCACACACCAAGTTTTTAACTCTTAGTGATTCCCTCAGCGCCATAAACAGTGTTAAAAACAAAACCGACCCCGGTGACATTGCCATCCTTATCCAAAATAAAATTGACGAAGCTAAATAAAAAAAAAACAAATTATACTAACATAGATTCCAGGGCATACCGGTATCTCAGGTAACGAAACTTCGGATACATATGCTAATATGGCCATCTTTGACATGAACACGCCATCACTAGACTTCATCACCTACGATGACTTTAAAAACTCATTGAAAACATATATTAGAAAAAAATGGCACATATCTTGGAATAGTCAGAATACGAAATTAAACCAGATCAAGTCAACAACTTTCAGATGGGATAATCAAACCTCAATCGAAAAGAAGAAACCGCCTTAAATCGTTTAAGAATAGGACGTACTAGACTTACCCACGGATATCTCATGTCTAATGACTAACCCCCCTTCTGTGAAGCCTGCGGCCAACACCTCACCGTCAAACACATCTTGACTGAATGTCATGTTTACGTCCAAGACCTCAATTTGACCGAAACCCTCGACTCAACTCTCGGACCACAACCTGATCAGAACGAAAAAACGCTTAATTTTCTTAAACTAACTAATTTAATTAACAAAATATAATTGTATCAATGAACCCTATGTATATTATCTAAATCGTTATTAAGAATTGTGAACAATGGCCTTTGCTGCAAAGTTGTTTTAAGATCAATAAAAAAAAATTAAAAAATTAAAAAAAAACCTACCAGAAGCTAATGCATATTATTTCAGGTCATGTGCGTTCATTTCTGGATCAAAATTCTCTTAATGGTAATAATTACTAGACTGCAATATATAATACATAAATCTAGCACAGAATATAATATTTTATATTTAATAAAAATATTCCTAAAGTATTAATAATATTGGTTCTATAGTTATATCTAATATAGAAAAACTGATTTAAGTCAAACGTTTTTATTTTTTAGCATCACACACCCCAGTTCAACATTGTACAAATGTCGGGGAATCGGTAGGTTATTTCAATACCGGCTGGGTAAACGGACAATTTTTAATACCTATCTATTGTTTGAGTTCCATACCAAGGACACTTTGTACGATATAAATAAACCAGGAAACATATTTTACAAGATGAGATAAAATTAAATAGCTCAAAACATTAGATCGCGAATCGTGATCGCAATCAGTATGAGACATTGAGACATAAGTTTGGTCACAAAGTACCTACACTCCATACACTAAAATACAAAATGATCCTAAACCATTTACTAAACTAAATCCAAAAGTCTTTAAATATGTATATGAATATACTAGTTTAAGAATAAATATCTATAATAATAAAATAATTACAAATACACAATTACTTGAAATAATTTGCCATACTTTAAATTATTTTATTTCAATGTCATTATGACCAAGTCTCGAGACTTAAAGTATTTGCTTATTTTTATGGATTGACTTGAAATGTAGCAGAGTACTATGGAAAAGTATGCCATGTTACAACAAGTTAAATTATGAAATTTGAATGTGCTTTTTGCAACGATTTAAAAAAAAATGCTTATTACTAGTTTTTCTGATTATTTTTTCTTTTTTTTACCAGTTTTCCTACTATGATTTTCTCTTGCAAAGTTGTTTTTGATAGAATTAAAATTAAAATTAAAAATAATTCTTATCTTTTCTACGTTATCAAGTAGGCCATCGCCATCCACGTTTGATTTTTTTTCTAATATTAAGATTTTTTATTTTTTAGTTAATCATAATTTTTAGAACAGTTATACAAATTATGTCTAGTACTTTATCATGTCGAATGAAAGTTTTTTTCCTTTTGATAAATATTTGTGCTTAAATGTAAGTTTTTTAAACGCTTATTTGAGTGCTTATAATGTTGTTTTTAATGATTTTAAGAGCTATAAGTACCGATCCCTGATTATGACTTATAATTAACAGTGGATTTTTTAAAATATAAAAAACATAGCTTGAATTTATTATCATAACTATTATTATTATTGTTTTTGTGTGTTAACTACATGTTTTTTTGTAATAACAAATAATGTGATATGTAAACATTTTTTTCTACCTTAAATAGTACAAACTGTAGATGTTTTTAATTTTTTCAAGGTGAAGAAACAAGGAAAAATATATAAAGATCCAAGATTTGACCCTAATGATTCTACATATACTCACTACTAATTTACTTTTGCCTAACCCACTGATATGATTTATATTAGGTATATATAATAATAATTCTTGTTAGAAGTACAAAAACATCGTTTTATTTGAAAAAAACATAATTGTTCTATATTATAAAATTATGCATTAATAAAGTTTCGTCATCATAGTACAGGTACTTTTTTTATTATTAAGACGTATGAACGTGTAATTAACATATTTTGTAGTACATTAAATTTCACAATATTGGTCGATTAATAAAACTATTAAAAAAACTTTTTTTAACTGAGATAATTTCATAAGTAAACATAGCTTTTTATAATTACTTATTTACAATATTATTTATGTTTTCAATCAAAATTATACATAAATATTTAAAGTATCTATTATATATTATTGCAATTTTTTTGTATAAATAGGTACTTATGCCTACTTTGAATTACATGATGTTCTTAGTGCTTAAACAGTTAAACAGTTAAATCAAATGTTCAAAAAAAAAAAAGTGGGGAAGTGGGTGTCACTGTGTAGTACACTAGGTTAGAAGTGAGTCACTGTAATGAATTGTGTTAAATTTGAATTCAATGACATAATATCATTGTTTGAGAAAAACGATTCTGAGTGAAAACTGTCAGTCAGCCTATGATATTACTTAGAATATTTTACGATATTATTGTGAATAAAATAATTTACATATTTACCTATTTACGTGGAACCTTGTTTGAAATTTTCAATCCTTATAGATATGAAAGTTGAGCATTTTATACATTTTCAACTACATAATAATTTTTAAATGCTTGTAAATAAAATGTGTGCCTATGTATTTTTAAGATTTTTATACTGCTATTGTAACAATATATCAGGACATTGTATTAGATTTTCACGCGTTTTTACCCAACAAGTACAATTTTATTTTATAAAAAGAAAAACTAAAAAAAATGAAAACTGACAATGTCCGTAAACAGCTTAAAAAAGTAATTTTTACAGAATTATATGGTGTATAGAAAATTAAAATATAAACATTCAGTAAAATTTTCGTCAGTGTAACAACATAGTATGACTAGTATGAGCATTGTATTACATTTTTAAGCTTTTATACCCAACAAATAAAGTTTTTTTGCCATTCATAGAAAAATATTAAAATAAAATTGCAAACAGAAAATTTTCCTTAGTAGTTCAAAACAAATCAAAATATTTTGAAAATGTTATCATGTATAGAAAATGCAAATTTAAACAATCAGTGAAAATTGCATGTAGGTATATTCGTTCATTTTAGAGATTTTCGTTTTAGAGATACACTAAAAACCAAAATGGTTTTGTGGAATACTGATTTTGCGTACAAATTCCCGTTTTTCCTTAATTTTTATTAATTCCTTAATATTCTTATTAAAGTAATTAATTTTAATTTTACACATTGGTGGACCAGTTTGAATTTAAATGCAACCCAATCCACCCTGTAAAAAATATTCCTCTATCTAACAAAATAAAATTCTGACCAATCTACGAGGTGTGAGAGTTTTTCCTGTAAAGTATGTTTTGATCGATATAATAAACCCTATCCATCCCCTAAGTAGGTATCAGGTAGTGGAAAAGTATTATAGTTGAGGTGACAACTAAAATACAAATGGAATTTTTCAAATTTTATAGAATTGCAGAAAGTTTGAAAATTTTCAACCAGGACCCTTAATAAAAATTGTTGTTATTCTTTCTGTTACCATCTATATTCGTGTGTAAAAATCTAAATGTGTACACCTATGTGATATTTCAGTAACTCGTTTAAACACACTCAAAGGAAAATATTTATGTATACCATACAACATTGTAGGTACCGACGTGAATCGCAGAGTTCGGACCGTCGAAACTTTTGCACCAACGCCGACCGCAAATTAAATACGTCGAGGGCAAAACGGAATTTCACAGACATAATATAATATTATAATATACTAATATATTATGGCATCGTGCATTTTGTATGATAATGAAAATTTAACGAGGAGGAGAAAGTATAATAAAGAATTGCAGGAAGAAATGGAAATGGCATCAGTAGTAAGTTTCATCAGTGGACAGAGGATCCAATGGCTAGGCTACATGTATTGGCTTAGTGAGGACGATAAAAACAGAGTAGTCCTGAAGTGGAAGCCTAAGTTAGATGTAGGGGAAGAGGACTTTAACAGTGTAAGCTGTAAACTGTAAAGTGTAAACTCAGGAAATGATCGCTGCGTGATAGACCGGACAGTCCCACCCAATATAATATTATAATAATTAATAACAATTTTCCAACACATTTTTGATTTGGGAATTCTCTTATTTATATTTTAATATAATATACGTTTAACATGTGAGTAACTTTTGTTTATGATCGGCCAAATGACCAACTACCTAGTTTCACTTTATTACCAGAAAAGATATTAAAATCGAAAGTAATAGCATTATAACTGCCTCAAAATATGACGACAGTCACAACATTTTATTTTCTAATATTATTTTCTACTTTTGTAGAACAAAGACAACATAATATGCGGCTGTAATTTCCTGCTCTTAATATTATTTTAACAATAACACAGTAATACAGTCTAAACATTTTAGGGTCGATAGACCAATCGAACCCTATATACATTTTAGGTTGACCATTTCGTTCAAAATATTTTACAATACCTAAAGAAAACTTATTAATTAGTTATAATTATAAATATAATTAAAATAAATGAATAAGTAGGTACACTAAAATCGTATAAATTTCCACCGACATTATATCGTTATCAGAACCGACAGAACCTTATAAGTGCCCCACAAAGTGATTCATTCCTGTGCACATATTTTAACTGTTTTTCATGGCCACCTGTAAGACGTTTTTGTTACACTTTTCATTTGTAGTTTGACCAACTGTTAACATACGTAGGTATTTATGGTGTTTAATGTATACAGTATATACCTACATTCAGTGGCGCAACTAGACCTTATGGTGCCCTAGTAAGAAAAATTACTTGGTGCCCTACAATATATTATTTTCTTTATACTTGTATATTTATATTTTATAGTATAGATAAAAAATATATATATACATATAAATTATACAAATTATAACATGGGTAGGTAGGTTCTTTAATTCATAAAAAAAAAATTAATACATGTACATGTTAACAAAAGGTGGGTAAGTGGAAGTCGCTCTGCTGTTCTGTAGGTTACAAGTGGGTCACTGTATAATGGATGGTATTAAATTTGAATGCAATGATATAATATCATTGTATAAGAAAAACGATTCTGAGCGGGGACGGTATGTCAGTCTAGGTATAAGACATATTATATACTTTTCTATGGTATTAAATTATATGGAATTTATGAATAAATTCCTTAAAATATGCACAGTCTTATCATGAACATAATTCTTATTCCTTATAGTATAAGGCTTATACTATTTTAGATTGTATGGATAGGCCATAATATTTTGATTTTTCAGTTTCATATATCTCCGAATAATATTTTTAAATTACAACAAAAACAAAGATCGTTAATATTGATTTTAATATGTAATTTCGTCCAAATTTGAATTTAAAATGTTTGTAAAAAATAACTGTGTTCATATATTTTTTAGATTTTTTGGTTACAGTATGAACTATTTATGAGAACCTTTGTTTTAAATTTGCAATCTTTAGCTATAAAAACTGAACACTTTATAATTTATTAATTACAATGATTGATAATTTTCGAGATTTTGATAAATTTTATCAAAATTCGATGTTTAAATGCTTATAAAAAAAATTGTGCCTATATATTTTTAATATTTTTCAATTGCTACTGTAACAATATATCAGGAACCTTGTATTAAATTTTTACATTTTTTGGCCCAACAGATAAAACTTTATTGATATTTATAGAAAAAAAAAACTAAAAAAATTAAAAACTGAAAATGTCCGTAAACAGCTCAAAAAGAGTCGAAATATTTTCAAAATTGTACAGTGTATAGGAAATGGCTAATCTGAACATTCAGTGAAATTTTCATGTATCTATAGTTATTTGTTTTTGAATTACAACAAAATAAGAAAATCGCTACATGAGAAATCAAGTGAATATCCAATGTTGTAAAAATTTGAATTTCAAACGATCATAAAAATTTAATTTGAGTTTCCGGTAGAGATTTTTTTATTGATAAAGGTAGACAATTTTATGAGTAATCTTGTATTACATTTTCAAATCTTAGATTTAAAAAGAAAAATTTTTACGAATTCTTAACTCAAAATAATTTGCTAATTTTCGTGATTTTTCCATATTTTGTCAATTTTTGAACTTTAAATGCTTATAAAAAAAAAACTGTGACTAACGATTTTTAATATTTTTCATCTGCCTTTGAAACAAGGGAGCCTTCTATTAAATTTTCAAGTTTTTTTAACCAACAAATAAAATTTTATTGATAATTCTAGAATAAAAACTAAAAAAAAATGAAAAATGAAAATGTCCCTAAACAGTTCAAAATAAATCAAAATATTTTGAAAATGTTATCGTGTATAGAAAATGCAAATATAAACAACCAGTGAAAAATTAATGTATCTACGGTCATTTGTTTTAAAGTTACACCAAAAACCAAATTCAATTTTCTGAAAAATCGATTTTGTGTAAAAATTCCCGGTTTTCCTTAATTTTTCTTTTGTTTTTCATGGCGCTTTTGAAAAGTACTGGGAATTTTAAAATTTGACCTCCCCAATGCACCAACGATATTCACTTTCTAATTGAACAAGATACTGAAGTCGAAAATCGAAGCATTATTTCGACTACTTATCGTGTACACAGACACAAAAATTAAAAAAAAAATTAAAAAAAACACACATCATTGTATAATCAATACATTCATCGTTCCACTCAGAATCTAAAACTTAACTTTTCTAACTTTTAAGTTTGCAAAATGTTCTATTATTTCGTTTATATTTAACTGTTTAGTCTTATTTTTTTCAATTTTCAGAATGGCAATGTTTGATAGTCTATCTTGATTCATTGAATTTCTTAAGTAAATTTTAATAAGTTTCAGTTTAGAAAACGATCTTTCCGCTGATGCAACTGTTACAGGTAATGTAAGATAAATATTTTTGTTCTAATTTTAGATGTTATACTAATTTTCCGTCTATTAGCGTCTTCGTATAGTTCGTAACAGTGTCGTACTAACTACAATTACTACGTCATCAAAGAACTCTTATCAATCTCAATTAGTCCTCAACCGTTACCCACTGCTAAACCGATTTATATTTTATACGACTATAATACCATTAACTATTTATAACTAATTGAATGTTCTACGGAAAGAAAAATCTATTTTCGTAATTTTTACAAGAAATACCTTCATTCATCTTTATTACCACAATAATATCTTTATTCAAATCTTGATAATTTATGTTATAATAAAATAAATACCAAAAACACAGGCATCAGATGGTGCCCCCTAAAATGTCAGGTGCCCTGGTACCCTGGTGTAAGTACCACCAAACACCCCCGCTTGTTGCGCCACTGCGGCTACATTATACCTACATATATTTCGATAAAACACATGCGATTATGAGAGTTGATAACTACTGACTAAAGCAAACAGTACATTTTTGTTTTAAAAAAACAAATATAATTTTTTAGTGAATATTGAACATATAGTAGACATTAAAATATTTTTCGTGACTTATATTAAGAAATAATCAGAGTTCCCATTATCAAACATCATCACCCAAATTTAAAACTAAATCATTCGTCATATCTTACATTAAAATTAAAAATTGATTTAATAAATTAATAAGTTATAATTATTATAAACCAGAGTTAGGTACAAATTATTATTTTTAATATGGTTTAGAGAGATATATAGGTACGACTTATAATATAATTTATAGACAAAAAGGTGGTTGGCCTTAAAGATGGTTACTGCTCTGCTGCAGAAGGTGTCTTAAAGGATTTATGAGAGGGATGTTTAGATTTGAATCAATAATATAAAATCATTGTATTATATTTGTATACGAAAAAATATTCTAGGAAAGTCCAAAAAAAGTTTAAGTATTTTAAGTGCATAGTAAATAAATATGTGGTTCAAGGCATACAATTCGGACAAACCCCGCTAAGAGATGGCATGCAATTTGGACAATTTTTTTTTTTTGGCATGCAATTTAGATGCAGCCGGCTATACTGGACACTGATACCAAGGTCCAAGACCAAGTTTACCTTCCTACTAAAATGACACCCATCCCAAATTTTTGGTAGTTCAGTTAATCACAAAATGCATGATTAAATTGCTAAAATTTCTGCAGGACACATTTCATCACTACCGCCACCGGTCCAGTGTGTAGGGACATTTAGAAGATGAACTATGTTGGTTAAAAAAATATCAAGGAAGAAGAAACAAAATTTTACATTAATTTTAAATATAAATCACATATCCACTTTTTGGGATAGTTATATTATACAGGGCCAATAAAAGTTATTAGCCGATAACTATATGACGCGTTTCTCTTATTGTGCAATCGTTGTTTTTCAACTATTCAAAGGATCTTATTTATATTTTAGGTATACAAAACATGTACCTATATTATAAGAATATTATAACACCATTAAGTATAAACAGTTAATGACATTGTATCAAAAATAATTTTGATATCTAAAGATCTAAATTGAATACTTGCCACTATTTTTTAGATTCATTAAACCTCTTCAAAGCATTTGGCCTGTAATGATATGTTAAATAACAATGAATATTAGTTATAGTATACATATATAAAATTATCAACTGATAGGTATATGTATTATATTTAGATATTATGAATTTAATGTTAATACAAATATGAAATTAAACAAATACATATAAAAGTTAAATTAGTTATAGGTACATTATTATACCTACGTTACAGACTTACTTACAGTAATTATTATATTTCATAATTTATGAAGATATAGATACCTACCTATCCGATTATAAATATTAATTTATTTAGGTACTTCAAATTAAGTTTATTGTAACAAACAATAAAATAAATGATTTAACCATATATAAAAAAATGTTACCATGTTTACTGAAGTGTAACTATAATAATAAGGGAGTCCAAACGTAAGAACTTTAGGAATTATACATCGTGCAAATTTCATTGGAGCTTGTTTTATTAGTATTTCAACTGAATTCCCAGACACGTTTTTCTACTTGAAAAAAATTAAAGTTTATTAGAAAGCAAATTAACTTTTACCCATTACGAATTCATTACAAACAATTTTCTTATTTTGTTGTAATTTAAAACAAATTACCGTAGGAAACAAGCAATTTTCTATAAATGTTTATTTATCATTTACTTTACTTCATTAAATATTAAAATATGTACCAAATATATTTTTACTTGTAAAAAATAAAACATTTTTAAGAGCATTATTTTAAGAGAACGTCGCTCCTAACTATTGTGTTGTCTCCGTCTTACACACGTAACAAATTTTCGTTCGCTAGTTTCAATAGGGTGTTGTCAGTTTTGATATTAGAGTGAATTGACCTCTTACCAAACTTTTAGGTCACACAATTATCTGTGTTCTCTCGTTGGTTTTTTACGATGATTTAGTTGTTAAGTGAGTAGTTATGAATGTATAAAATATTAATATTTGAAAATGAACATAACTCAATCAACAATTAAAATATCGTACAAAACTAACGAGGGAACACAGATATTTATAATGCGTCAATTCACTCTAATATCAAAACTGACAGCACCCAATTGAAACTATAGAGGCCGGAAATTTGCTATAAGTCGTACGACTGTAAGACGGACTACGGAGACAACATATGTGGGTGCGACGTCCTCTTAAGATATTTTTTTATCATTTTTTAGTCCTAGTTAAAAATTAATTGTTGGTAACAAAAATTACAACCAGTTTTTTATAAATTACGACATCAAAGTAAAATTTACTTTTTAATTAATATCCAATATGTTCACACTTTGGCTGAGCAGAACGCAGAAGCAGTAAACCGTCTTGTTGGATATTTTATAATATTATGAAGAACTAAGATATTAAGATTGAATAAATTGTATTTGTCAATAACCATATAATACGAGATTAAAAAAAATTAAAATATAGGTATTTGTACTATTGTTTGATGTTTCCTTATCACAGTTTCTTTCTATCAACATTTATAGCTATGGGCTATCTATGTATATTTAATCAATGGTATGGTCAATATAAGAATTATTAATGTAATCGACAAATTGTATTTACATATACATAATTATTTATGTATTAAATAGCTAACATTTCATTGACCGCAAAAGTTGACATTTGTTACATAATATGATTGGAGATTTTTATATAAGTTTGTAATGACTTTTGATTCGCTTCTCCTGTGTGGTGGCCGGTGGGATAGAGTTTTGATTCCATTAATTTTATTTCTGCAGGAGATTTTTAAATGTTTTTAGTGATATGTCCATTTGAGATTGTCAAAATTATGGGCATTTTAAAATTGTAAGTTGTTTGTAAACTATTTTATGCTCATACTATCTTATAATTCTTTAAAATTAAAGGTGTAAACAATATACATTTTTGTTACTTTTGCATATTTGATTTGGTACCTACTGACTAAAGTGAATTTTTCTGTACAATTTTGTTCTAAATATTTTTTTGTTAGTGAATATTGAACATAATATCATTGCGATCATATAACTACTAGTATTTATAGGTAATCTATGATAATATATAAGAATTATATACAATATAATTTTATATACAGCAATCCCTTATTTTAATTTATCATGTTGTATTGGAGTAATAATAATAATATATTATTTACGATTTGTGAATAAATACATATTTTTTTATAGTCTTAGTTATTTAAATAGTTAATAGTGCTTTTTCTAACATGTGTGGCGTGCACCCAACTTACAGGAGGTGGTGACAGGATAGGATGATGGTAGAGGTGTCAAATGATCAAACATTTGTATGGTGGCTACATCACGTCTGTCTGATGGGCTGCACCCAGGGCTCCTATATAATACTATACCCTCTCTTTATTAGATCCCTGGAGATCCTTATCGGAGAACTGTGTCGTTGAAAAAACATATTTTTATTTTTTCTACAAAATGTGTACACTATAAAGTTTACAATATAATGTCTATTTTTCTTGTTTAGTTTAATAAAAAGCTTTGAAACAAAATTAAATGTATTTATACGTGATATAGAAAACCATAAATTTAAATATTTTCAACATTTAAACAAATTCCTGAGCGAAATTGAAAGCAACGAGACTCCTAAATTAGATTTTTTTTTTTTTATTTAAATAGTGTTTCTTTAAATGTACAATTTATAGTATAAATAAAGAAAATATATCTACTCCTTTAAGCCTAAGCTTGTGATGGAGTAGAGAGTTAACAATAGTTATAGAATAATAATAGTAGTAATAAAGAAATAATAATATAAAGTAATTTAAAAAAGCAATATTAGATAAGATAAAATAAACAAAAATTAAAAATTTTGGATAGGTACATCCTTTCTCAAAAGAAACAAAATTCCTTAATAAGTATATAAAAATAAAATAAGAATAAGAATACAGAGTTAGTCGACAAACTATTTTGATCATAATAGACAGACCAGTTCACAATTACAATACAATTCAATAATATATAGGATACACAAATGACATCATAATATTATATGAAATATAAGAGAGAAACGTGGCACGATTCAAATTTCGTTATTTAAAATTAGTACTTAATCTTATACATTTAATAAACAAATCAGGAAAAAAATAAAAATAAAAATAAAAATCATATTCACTGAAATCACTGAAATGCGAACTCTTATTCAAGGAGTAATTAATTCTGAGAATAGCCATTTATAGACGACTTTTTTCTCATTAACTAGACCTCCGTGAATATTTTTTTTGTGTATAGTCGGCATTTGATTAAAATATGTAGGACCTAAATAATCAATAAAAGATTGACCAAAAGATTTTTTCGAATATGTTACTGGCAGATTATAGGCTATATGATCTCTTAATTGTCTGTTATTATTATTGAGATTAGTAAATTTTTTTATTGTAAATAAAATTGCATACTTCTTGTATAGGTACCTTATTGGAAGAACGCCTAATTTTATGTAATTCACTTTTGTAGAGCCTACTAGAGATTTTCTATTTAGTATTATTCTTAATATATTATTTTGATTGGATTGAAGAATTTTTAAAACATTTTCTTTTGCACCTCCCCATACCAAAATGCCATATTGACAGATGGATTGATAGAATGCAAAATAAATTGTACGTAAAGTTTCTACTGGTAAGATCTCTTTAAGTAAAATGAATTTGTGCAGTGAGTATCGCAGTTTCCCTACTAAATTATGGATATGTAAGTTCCACCTCAAATTATTGTCGAAAATAATACCCAGATAGCGAATTTTTGAAACTTGATTAATTTGCTTACAGTTTTGCATATTGCATATCAATTGATTTTGGCAATTGTGAATTATTAGAGGAAAGTTGTCATCGGTAATCTTATTTATTGAAAACTTCATGTACGTAGTTTTGTCTGAGTTTATAGTTAAGCCTAGTTCACTTATGCATTCGTATGTTAAATGTAAACCTTTCGTTGCTTTGAGGTACACCCCTTCCCAGCATTTATCCGAGAATAACAGACAGGTATCATCTGCGTAGGTCACTATTTTGCCATCAATGTTTAAATCACAAACTGCATTAATGTATAGTATGAACAAAATGGGACCTAGAACACTACCCTGTGGGACACCATATTCGATATAGTTTGTGTTGCTTATTGCATCATTTATTTTCACCATTTGTTGTCTGTTAGAAAGGTAGCTCTTAAACCAGAGGAGACTTTTATTATTAATTCCAAAATTTGGTAGAATTCTTAATAAGATATCATGTTGAATAGTATCGAAGGCCTTTGCTAAGTCAATGAAAATGGCAATTGTTTTTAAACCTTTATCTAGAGAGTCATACATAAATTGAGTGGCATTATATAAGGCATTTTCAGTGCTTAGTCCTGGTCGAAAACCGTATTGGCTTTTAGATAATAAATTGTTTTTCTCAAGGTAAGATAACAGCCTTGTTTTAATTATTTTCTCAAATATTTTGGAGAAATTTGTTAACATAGATATAGGTCTGTAGTTACTTATAGTTTTACGGTCGCCGCTCTTGAATAGAGGCTTAATAATTGCAAATTTAAACTTATCAGGGAAAATACTATTTTCTAGACTCAAATTGAAAATATAGACTAGTGGAGTAATAATTAATTCAGAAATACTTTTAAAAATGTTAACTGTTATATTAGCATAACCGGCAGAAGTGTCATCTTTAAAGTTTTGAATAATTATTCTTAATTCTGATACATCAATTTTTTCTAGAAAAATCTTATCAAAGGAACATAATATATTATCGTTGGATTTATTTAATACCAGATTGTGAGTTTTATTGAAGTTTTTTGCTAAATTTTTACCAACGTCTGTAAAATAGTTATTAAACACATTTGACACTTCTTTAGGATTATCATCTATATTCAATATTTTGTCGTTCACTATAACAGATTTGATTTTATCATTATTTTTTGGATTGCTACCCGTGATCTCATTGATTAGTTTCCAGGTTAATTTTGGGTTATACGACACTTTGCTAAATTTGTCTTCATAAAATTTAATTTTGGCAACCCTCAAAAGTTTAGTGAATGTATTTTTATATTTTTTATAGTATGACGCAAGACTTACATTATTTGGGTTTTTTTTGCACTTCATTGAAATATATTGTTTGTGACGAACTGAGTATAACAGACCCTTGGTCATCCATTCTTTCAATCTTTTATTTTTAGAGTTTATGTTTTTTGTTGTTAAGGATTTTTTTATGGCATTCATAATTGTATTTTGGAAATTTGTTGTGCATACATCTACAGAGTTAGATTCATATATCTTAGTCCATTTTTCATTATACAACATTTGTTTAAGTTTATCATAGTTTATGACATTGATAGTATTGATAATGTTTTTAATTTTAACAGGTATAGGAATTGTAACAACAATTGAACAATGGTCAGTTATATCAGTTAGTAGAACACCCGCGTTAATATTCCCGAGTGAATTATTATTGTCTTTAATGAACACGTGATCTAAACACGAATGTTGTTGACCTAGTGGTAATCTTGTAAATACATTTATAAAAGAATAGAAACCAGTTTCTGATAAAAGGTCTAGGTAATCATAATTATTAACTGTTTGTGCACCAATTATGTTTATATTCATGTCCCCAATTAAGGTAATTATACCAGAATTCAAATTTAAATTATTGAAAACATATTTTAATGAATTAATGAAACCTATAGAGTCAGATTAGGGCGATCTGTATATACATACAATAGTTATAGGCACATTGTTGATTATCAGCGATAGTTTTACAATATTATATTCTAAAAAGTCATAGTCATAGAAATCCGCATTTAGATGATTTTTCACAAAAATTATTATACCATCATTTTGGTTTCTTTTTGTACTAGAGAATAATATACTGTAACCAGGTATCATATAGTGACAAAACAGTGAGTTATGCCACGTCTCAGTTAAAACTATAATATCAATTTTCTTATTATTTACATCATTTTCTAAAAATAAAAGCAGCACGTCAAAATGCGCATTCACACTTCTTATGTTAAAACATATGATATTTAATAGAGATTCATTATTGTTATTTAAATATGAATTATATTCAGAGAACGACTCAAAATAATTAGTTCTATATTTAATACTATCAATCACATTATTAAATATATCCATGATAATTAAATTAAAAACATATATACAAGATCGAAGTAGAAATTAAAAGGAGATCTAATTTAAGTTGCTTAAGGAGCTTTCGTTTTCGATTAGAATTGCTTTTTGGTCTTCATTTTTTTTTATAAATATTATCGAGTCCTTAAACCAAACAAATTTATATCCGGTTTCGCGAGCAAAAGTCTTAGTTTTAAAGAGCAGGTTTCTATTAAAAAAAGTAAGATAATTATTTACATAAATTGGTTCCATGCCCCATTTTTCGTTAAACATAATTCCTTTTGGTTTAGTCTTTCTCGAGTTGCTTATGGTGTTGCTACTGCATTGACGAGTGCTCAACTCTGCTACAAGTTTCCTGGGTTTATTTTTGATTTTTGAAGGTGCACGAAATGCCCTATTGACCGTTGTCTCCACTCCCAATTTTGCTATGATTGTTTTTACTGTTTCTACACTGTTTTCATCCTGAGTTTCCGGTATACCAATAATTTCAATGAAATTGTCAAGAGCCTTTTGTTCCAGCGTATTGACACGGTTCACCAATAATATAATTTCATTGTTGAATATAATATTTTGTTTTTTTAATACTCGATTTTCTTCTCTCATTTCTTTAACTGAAGATTAATTATTTGACAAATTATACATGAAGCAGAATTCAATTTACACTGATATTTTTAATATTAGAGTGAATTAAACTCAAAATATCTCTCGAGGTACACTCATTTAAATGTATAAGAGTGTTGATTTATTTTAATTGTATTCAAATTTCAAACCTTAAATATAAACAGAACATTTTTTATGAAGCTATAACTTAAAATATCTGCACATTTTCGTGATTTCTACAAATATTGTCAATATTCTAAACTGTTATTTTTGTTAGAGTTACTGGGTAACACTAAAACTAAAATCCATATTTTTATCGTTAATCAATTTTGAGTAAAAACTCCCGTCTTTCCTTATTTTTTTTTTTGGTTTTTCAAGGTGCTTTTTATAAAGTTGACTAGAATACCTACCTTATCGGAGCCCCACCAATAGTGATTCGCTGTGGTACAAATTTAACACATTTTGCACGGTAACATAATATTAAGTATTTACGTAAGTAAATAAGAGTTACATTTTTCTTTTGTAGTTTTAACCACATGTTAAAATATTTGAACGCACATAAAAACCCGGAAAATAATTGATTATTATTGAATATTATACATAACTGTTAAAACCAATTTGGAATAAACCGATTTTGTTGTTTTTTGATTTTTTGGTGTAACTATAATAATATACACATATTACATTTTCAAGGAAGATTTTTAATCTTTATCTACCTTATTTTTTGCAAGTGCTTGGAAATAGTTTGATTTAAAAGTTATAGCATTTTTAATGTAGACATTTTATTTTTTATTTTTTTTCTATCAAAAGAAAGAATTTTAACAAAATCAATACATTAATCGATCTGCTCAGAACTTAAAATATTATCTAGGGCTATTTCGTGATTTTTACGAATTTTGTAAATATGAAAACCTGTCATTGGTTATGATTTCATATGAATACACAAAAAGTTCTTGTTAAAGGGTACAATGTACATGCCATGTGGAATAAAAATCTGTCACCATTTGTTAACAAATTATTTATAGTATATTATTATTATTATCATATTATCGCAATTCCTATGTCACAATGTGTTACAATCAGGTCTTACATTTAAAAAAAAAAATTCGTTTTATATTTGTGAGATTTTGGCCTTATTCAATAAATATTTATACCACATACAGGATGTAGAAAATATATGCATATTTACTGTCTCAAAAGATGATGGGAGACACACAAAAAAAAAACACTCACATCATTCTGAGTACATTAATTGCTCCCCTCAGAACTTAAAATATTATCTAGGGCATTTTTGAGATTTTCAAAAATTTTGTCATATGTTGTAACTAGTTATTTGTTAAGTGGGTAGTGTCTAAAAATGAATTATCCCAAGCATTTTTGTTCCAAATTAAAAAAATAAAATGTATTTATTTAGCGAATATTAAACATAATATGCTTACACAAAAATCAAACATTATCACTACCATTTTCTAGAGTAGGAAGCTCCATCCATTGTTTATAGAAACACTTGTTTTATTTTGTATTTACTCAATAACCTTTTAAATACTATAACTAGACATAATTTTATACTATTCTTTCAATTGTATTCAACGCTGTTAATATTATTGATACAGAAATGGTCAAAAATATTAATATGTTAACTGTTATTTTTATAATTAGTTGTATTAGTAATATAATATGGGCTGGAGGTGAGTACTTACATTTTTATTTTATTTTTTATTCATGCGATAGATCACAGATTAATGTTTATGGAGAAAAATAGGAAGAAAATACATAATTGTTACAGAAATTCATAAAATGACTGTTAAAAAATAAAAGTAAAATAATTTAATAGAATAAGATTATACAAACATACATAACAACTATTTAATTGAGTTATACATGAGATAGAGCGCGTCTGTTTGTGTCGGTAGGTGTATATTAGTTATCGGCTCCAACATTCATCTTTCGAAAAATAAAACTATTTTAGTAACCATTATAATTATTTCAGATAAAAATACAGAGTATCCCGAGAAGATTTATCCATTGCGATATCTCCTGAGAGAATAATTAATATATCATAAATCTGGTTTTTTTTTTTTATTAGACTCACAGCAAGGATTACACATTGTATTTTTTAATTTAATTTAATTTTTTGGTAAAAAGCTTAAAAAGTAATTCTTTCATATTTTTATTATTGATACAATTGAAAATAATTATTTTTGAAAACATTTTGACTTTTTAACATTTTATTTTCATTAATCTCATGATTTTTAATAATTTTGTTAGCTTATAGGTAAAACAGCTAAAACCCTAAGATATTAGTGTTGTATTTAAATTAAATAACTCAAGTCAATTCAATCTTATATTAAAACTAACATCTTAAAATTGATTTAGCTGAACACAAACTTAAGTATCTGTGTTATATTACGTTTGAAATTGGGCTTTACGTATTAAGTCCTCTTCAAAGCCAACCATTTCAAAACATCATAATTATTGAAACATAACATAGTTTTTTAATAATCATTAATAATATTTTGAATCAAGGTCAAGAGGATTGTGTTAGTAAGTATAATTATTGTATTTTACGATAGGTTCAATAGTACAATACATAATATGTATAAATATATAATTACACACTGGCGTAGACATGATTTTTGAATAGGGAGGGGATCAAAAAAAAACGACATAGCTAATGGGAGGGAAATATTGGAAAATCCCCTACCCTCTCAAAATTTTTTACTAAGGTTAGAAAAAGCCAATGGGGGATCTGACCCCACACCACCCCCCTTGTCTACGCCACTGTAATTACATACGTTTATATACAATGTGTTTCACTTTAATCTTAATGTGATATACAGTGTCTCGAAATTCAGTTGAAAGATCAATAAAATAAGCTCCAACGAGATTTACACGATGTTAGGTTCCTATAATTCTTCAGGACTCCATTTTTATAGTTACACTTCAGTAAACATGCTAACATATTTTTATAAATGGATAAACCATTTATTTTATTGTACTTTGTAAGAATAAACTTAATATTAGTTACTAAATAAATTATTATTTATAACCGGATACCTATTGGCTTATAATCGGATACGTACCTACCTACATCGGCATAATTTATGAAATATAATAATTACTATAAGTAAGCCTGTAACGTAGGTATAATAATGTACCTATAACTAATTTAACTTTTATTTGTAAGTACTCGTTTAATTTCATATTTGTATAAACATTAAATTCATAATATTTACATATAATACCTATATCAGTCAGTTGATAATTTTATAAATATTATAATTTATATTCGTTGTTATTTAAAATATCATTACAGACCAAATGGTTGAAAAAGGTTTAATGAAAAAATTAACTAATGGCAAGTATTTAATTTAAATCTTTGGATATCAAAACAGTTGTTGATAGAATGTCATTCACTGTTTATACCTAATTTTGTTATAATATTCTTACAATATACTAATATAAATACGTTACATTGAATACAAAAATAACCAACGAGACACGCCATGCAGTTATCGGCTGATAGATTTTATCGGCCCTATTTAATGTAACCGTGTGATGTGTGATTTATACTTAATCTTATACAATAATCAATGTACTTATTATAATTTAGGGACATATACCGATGTAAAAGGTTGGGTAAAGGAAGCTGAAAGATTACGTTAGTTTACATTTGTTTTTATAATATTTTATTTAAATATTGAATCATAGGTATAAAGTGTGCAAACAATAAATGATAAAATATTTAAAATACCACCTAGATCATCAGTGTCATCAATTAGGAACAAGCACTCATTGAAGAATAGTCGACACTAAATTTGAAACACACTCATTTTTTTCATTTTAACTTTAAGAATAGGTCTTTATCCATCACACATCCTTGTCGTTTAAAAATACATTTATTTAAACTTAGTTGACTTCTTGGGCTTTTTAAAGTTACTGACCTAAGATCGACTCAATCTTGAAAGCACTTCTTTGCTTACTCAGCAGTTTTGTGGGTGGATAACTGAATCAACAAGGAGAACTTCCATGTTCACCGGTAGGTATCTACACAAATCAACATTTTCAGAGTACTCTGAGTACTAGATTGGTATCACATATATAGCCATATAGGTATAGAGTTAGATACTGCCGTTCAACTATTGTTCTCGGTCTTTGTTATCGCGGTAGTAGTTCTAAGATGATCGATGTTCAGTTGATGTCTACTTACCTTCAATTCTTTTTATTATTCACTAGTTATATTATATAATTAATTCAACTTACAGTCTATAATGAATAAAACAAATATAAAATATTATCTTGACTGACAAACTGTATCCGCACAGAATCGATTTTCTAATTCAATGATAATATTATATCATTGAATTCAAGTTTAATTCAATCCATTATACATTGACCCCTTTTATAACCTACCGTACAACATATAAACATCCATTTACCCGCTTTTTATTTATAGTATTCTATTTGAATATACAATAATGAAAATTGCGAAAATAAGATAATTATACAATTAGGATATTCAAATTTAAAATACACAATTATAATGTCATTAAAAATGTACCGTTATATTATGATAATATAGCTACATTTAGATTTTTCGCATCAGTGCTAATCGACATCAAATAATTATTTTAAATACGTAATTTTATAAGGAAAATTATAGATAGACCTTAAAATATTTAAAACATTATATTATATATTGTATTTATGGTGTATTACTTGTATAAATTGTTCAGGTAGTAAAAAGGGGGCTATTAAAGGTAAGTAACTAATTGTTGTCAATGTTCTATGATGATTGAAAATATTGTTTTTCCATAAAATAAATGTTTAAATTGTAAAAAGTTTATACGTAATTAATGTATAATATTTATTACTTTATTCGTCTATATAAAATAAAGTTTTACTCAATAAAGTAACAATAATTACCTACCCTAAGCTAATGCATATTATTTCAGATCATGTGCGTGCATTTCTGCTTCAATATTCTTATAATGGTAATAATTATTAGACTGCAAGTAACAATACATAAATCTGGCACATAATATAATATTTTATATTTAATTAAAATATTCCTAAAGTATTAATAATATTGGTTCAATATTTATATCTAATATAAAATAAAATATTGTTTTTATATTTTAGCTTTTCACTCCCCAGGTCAACATTGTAAAAATGTCGGGGAATCGGAAAGGTTATTTCAATACCAGCTGGGTAAACGGACAATTTTACTACCTATCTATTGTTTGAGTTGCATACCAAGGACACTTTGTACGATATAATTAAACCAGGAAACATATTTTACAAGATGAGATAAAATTAAATTGCTGAAAACATTAGATCGCGAATCGTGATCGCAATCAGTATGATACATAAGTTTGGTGACAAAGTACCTACACTCCATGCACTAAAATACAAAATGATCCTAAACCATTTACTAAACTAAATCCAAAAGTCTTTAAATATGTATATGAATATACTATTTTAAGAATAAATATCTATGGTAATAAAATAATTACAAATACACAATTAGGTACTTGAAATAATTTGCCATACTTTAAATTCTTTTATGCAAATAACATTATGACCAGGTCTCGAGAATTAAAGTATTTGCTTATTTTTATGGATTGACTAAAAATGTAACTGAGTACTATGGAAGAGTATGCCATGTTACAACACGTTAAATTATCAAATTTGAATTCAACGATTTTTCAAAAAAATGCTTATTTCTAGTTTTTCTGATTGTTTTCGGTTTTTTTCACCAGTTTTTCTACTTTTTTATGATTTTATCATAACTATTATTATTATTGTGTTTGCCTGTTAACTACGTGTTTTTTGTAGTAACAAATAATGTGATATGTATACATTTTTTTCTACCTTAAATAGTACAAACTGTCCATGTTTTTAATTTTTTCTAGGTGAATGAAGAAGAAACAAACCCAAATGCAAGATTTGAAACTAATGATCATACATAATATACTCACTACTAATTTAAATTTGCCCATCCCACTGATGATTTATATTAGGTAGGTATATATAATAATAATCCTTGTTAGATATACAAAAACATCGTTTTATTTGAAAACAACATTATTTATTGTATTATATTATAATATTATGCATTAATAAAGTTTCGTCATCATAGTACATACTTTTTTTTATTATTAAGACGTACCTATGAACGTGTAATTAATACATTTTGTTGTACATTAAATTTCAAAATATTGGTCGATTAATAACTTTTTCAATTGAGATAATTTTATAAGTAAACATAGTTTTTATAACTACCTATCTACAATATTATTTTTGTTCCGTCGCAAAATGTAAATCTGCTGTTGTAACAATATATCAGGAGCCTTGTATTTGATTTTTACGCTTTTTTACTCAAGAAGTACAATTTTATTTAAACTAAAATAAATGAAAACTGACAATGTCCTTAAACAGCTTAAAAAAGTAATTTTTTTTCAAAATTATATGGTTTATAGAAAGTTAAAGAATGTACATTCAGCAAAATTTTCGTCACTGTAACACTACAGTAGGAGCATTGTATTACATTTTCAAGCTTTTATACCCAACAAATAAAGTTCATTCATAGAAAAATATACTAATCAAATTGGAAAAAGAAAATTTTCCTTAATAGTTCAAAACAAATCAAAATATTTTGAAAATGTTATCATGTATAGAAAATGCAAATTTAAACAATCAGTGAAAATTGCATGTAGGTATATACGTTCATTTTAGAGATTTTCGTTTTAGAGATACAACAAAAACCAAAATGGAATGTGGTATACTGATTTTGCGTAAATATTCCCGTTTTTCCATAATTTTTATTAATTCCTTAATATTGTTATTAAAGTAATTAATTTTAATTTTACACATTGGTGGACCAGTTTGAATTTAATCAATATTTAAAATTTTTTAGTTTTTGTATTATTTTTTGTTTTTAGCAAAGTAATCAAAAATTGAAGTCCAATGCATCCTGTAAAAAATATTCCTCTATGTAACAAAAAAAAAATTCTGACCAATCTACGAGGTGTGAGAGATTTTCCTGTAAAGTGTGTTTTAATCGATATAATACACATTATACACGCCCCTCCCCCTAAATAGGTATCGTTTAGTAGATTAGTGGAAAAGTATTTTAATTGAGGTGACAACTAAAATACAAATTGAATTTTTCAAATTTGACTTAAAGTGTAGCAGAGTACTATTTAAGAGTATGCAATGTTACTACACGTTATATTATGAAATTTGAATGTGATTTTTAAAAAAAATTTTGATTATTTTTGCTTTTTTTTTCCAGTTTTCCTACTATGATTTTCTCTTGCAAAGTTGTTTTTGATAGAATTAAAATTAATAATAATTCTTATCTTTTCTACGTTATCAAGTAGGCCATCGCCGTCCACGTTTGATTTTTTTTTCTAATTTATTTATTTATTTTTTAGTTAATCATAATTTTTAGAACAGATATGCAAATTATGTCTAGTACTTTATTATGTCGAAAGAAAGTTTTTTCCTTTTGAAAAATATTTGTGCTTAAATGTAAGATTTTTAAACGCTTATTTGAGTGCTTATAATGATGTTTTTAATCGTTTATTTTAATGATTTTAAGTGCTATAAGTTCCGAGCCCTGATTATGACTTATAATTAACAGTGGATTTTTCAAAATGTAAAAAACATTGATTTGTTATCATAACTATTATTATTATTGTTTTTGTCTGTTAACTACATGTTTTTTGTAATTACAAATAATGTGATATGTATACATTTTTTTCTACCTTAAATAGTCCAAACTGTCCATGTTTTTAATTTTTTCTAGGTGAATGAAGATGAAATAAAATATTATATATTACAAAATGTTTTCTATCAAAATTATATGTAGGTATTTAAAGTATCTAATATATATTATTGCAATTTTTTTTTTTTATAAATAGGCTCTAATACCTACTTTGAATTACGTGATGTTCTTAGTGTTAAACATGTACATCAAATGTTCAAAAAAAAAGTGGGCAAGTGGGTGTCGCTCTGTAGTACACTAGGTTACAAGTGAGTCACTGTAATGAATTGTATTAAATTTTAAATCAATGACATAATATCATTGTTTGAGAAAAACGATTCTGAGTGAAAACGGTCAGTCAGCCTATGATATTACTTAGAATATTTGTCGATACTATTGTGAATAAAGTAATTTATATATTTACCTATTTACGTGGAACCTTTTTTGAAATTTTCAATCAAAAATTTAGTAGATTAGTGGAAAAGTATTTTAATTGAGGTGACAACCAAAATACAAATTGAATTTTTCAAATTTTATAGAATTGCAGAAAATTTGAAAAATTTCAACCAGGACCCTTAATAAAAATTGTTGTTATTTTTTCTGTTACCATCTATATTCGTATGCATAAATCTAAATGTGTACACCTATGCGATATGTCAGTTACTTGTTTACACACAAGCAAAGGCAAATATTTATGTATACCTTACTAAATTGTACAGACGTGAATCGCAGAGTTCGGAGAGTCGAAACTTTTGCACCAACGACGACCGCAAATTAAATACGTCGAAGAAGGCAGGTCGAGGGCAAAACGGAATTTCACAGACATAATATAATATTATATTGGTGCAGTGTATATGATAGTAATAATTATAATAACAATAATAATAATAATAATAATAATAAAAATAATGTAAATATAGGTAATATACTTATAAATTATGGCATCGTGCATTTTGTATGATAATGAAAAAGGAACGATTAGGAGAAAGTATAATAAAGAGCTGCAGGAAGAAATTTAAATTTCATCAGTAGTAAGTTTCATCAGTGGACATAGGATCCAATGGCTAGGCTACATGTAGTGGCTTAGTGAGGACGATAAAAACAGAGTAGCATAGGCGTAACTAGACCTTAAAGTTAGGGGGGCTTCAGCACACCCTATACTCGTTCCTCAAATAACATTCATTATTAAATAATAATATTATTTTATTATTATACATTTTGTAGTGTTTATGGCATGTATAAAACAAATAATAAAAAATTCTTGGTTTTTCTTAATTTTTCTTTTGTTTTTTACGGCGCTTTTGAAAACTTCTGGGAAATTTTTACTTTTGACCCCCCAAAGTACCAACTAGATTCACTTTCCTATCAGAAAAGGTACTGTTGAAGAAAATCCATTCACTTTTACTATCCTATAACGTGATGACAGACACAAAAATAAAAAAAACATACATCATTGTAAAATCAATACATTCATCGTTCCACTCAGAATCTCAAAAGTGGTATTGAGGTAGGTAAACATTAAAATAGTAACATATTTTTAAGTATTATTTTAAAATTTAAATACAAGATAATTCATAAAACGTAAGTGAATGTTAAAGGAATTTGAAAGATAACTTTTTTAGCTTAAGCCTCCGCTCAGTATTGGCAAATTTATTTAAAATATCTTTTTTGTTTAGAATGTTTGACAAATCTCTCTCAATTGCTATGATAGATACCGTAAGAGCGGGATACTTTGCTCCAAATATATTTCTTTTTAGTTTGAACCTATACTATAGCTTCAATAACAAAGATAAAAATTACCTGTTCGCGTTGTTTTATATGTATAGATGTTAAGAGGTAAGAACAATTCAAAAAAATCCGAATGTCGTACTAGTGACTTACTTACTTATTCCCAAAAGTTTGGAGCAAAGTTAAAATACATTGCAGGTTACATTGCACAATGATTAAAATTACCTTACTTTAATGCATATAATAACTATTGGTGCAATGTTTAGTGCTTGCGTGTCATAACTTATTTGAACCTATACTTAATATAATTTAATAATATATTTTTTTTTTTTTTTTAGTTGATTAAAAGTCTTTTTTCAATACATTTTAAATTAAATTTCAATCCCCTAGATTTTGGATAACTTTTCCGTTATGTATTTTTGTGTTTTTGAAAACCATTTTTTACATGATATACATCTTGGAGGAAAACTAATAGATTCATGTCCGTAATGTTTGAAAAAATTAGTAATGTTAATAAGAATAATATAAAAAAAACTACAATCTCTGATCTCAAAATCGTAATGTGCTACGATTGATATCAATAAAAATTTTTTTTGGAGCAATGTTTAACCCCTGGAGTAAAGTATCCCGCTCTTACGGTAACTTTGAAAATCGATTTGGTTACATGGTTGACCTTATGTAAGTGTTTATTCGACGCATTGCTGAGAACGTTCTTTCACAAGATGCAGAACTTGTTGGAATTATTCAAATTAACGACGAATACTAGTGCCTTAGAAAATAAGCGATTCTCTAAGTCCGAAATACGCCGTTAATGAAAATAATCTAATTCAAAACGAGAAAATGGTGACTACCAAGTACGAAGAGGTACAGGAGTGTGTACGTACGGTGGCTACATCACGTCTGTCTGATTTGCTGCTCCCAGGGATCCTAAATAGTACTATCCCCTCTCTTTATTAGATCCCTGGCGGACTGTGTCATTGGTTCTCACAGTCAAGGGGGCCTTCCATAATTAGATGGTTGATTATTTTGTAGTGCAAACACTAACCTATAACTCAAGGCTGCAGATGTGCCTCTTTTTCGATGTGGGGCATCGTTATAATAAGCGAGTATACTCCTGTAGATAGGAATTTTCATTGGCGTTGGGGGGGGGGATATGTATACCCCGAAAAACTATCAAATATTTGTATAAAAAAACTTATTTTTATTTTTTCTACAAAATGTGTACACTATAAAGTTTACAATATAATGTCTATATTTCTTGATTGTTGTGACTTAATGTCTATAATTTCTTCGGGCGCAATAGAAACTTCTCGGTGAATTGATATTAAAGTTAATCTATTTAGTCAAGTCTGAAAAGTAAGTACATAAATAGATTTAAACTAATCTTAAGTACGAAAAATAACTATTTATTTTTTACTCCAGCCATCGTATTCCTTAAGTATGTTTTCAGCTTTTTAAGGCATGAAAACGTTCTTTCGGGTGTCGATGTGGACACCGATAAGGTACATAGTAGGTATTGTGGTTCACATTTGGAAATACTGAGGGATCACATAATTTCAGGGCATCTATAGCTACCGTAGGATGTTTATTTGTTACATTTAGTTTTGATTGCCAGATTTTTAACTCCAAAATTACTGTCTGAACATCAGTGTCAAGATAAAAATTTACAAGTTCTTCAAATTCTTGAAAATCAATGTTGCCAAAAACTTGAAAACCTAGACAAAAATTCCATACCTAATGATTTTTGTAAATAGTATTTAATAACATATAAGTAGCAATTTTAATGTAACTTAGGTAGCTTTTAAAATATTTTTGTGGACAAGAAATCTTTCTTTTAAATTATTTATAAAAGAATCAATGTTACGGTATCTTTGTGGTAATTCTATAGTAAGTTTCAGGTTGAATCGTCTTATCCTCAGAAAATATATTTGCCCGATTTGGCAGGTAGATTTGAGGTGAGGTATACTAATATACCTCATCCTCTTTATACATTGATTTAAATTCTTTTTCGATATTTTGTTTTAAGGCTTCAAGCTGATGCGGACCTGTGGGGTGCCGTGTGGATGGTTGGTGGAGGTAACCAAATGAATAAACAAAAAAAAAAACACTGGTGTAAATCGATTGCTGGTTTTATTTAATTATAATGTATAATAATTAGTAACGGTATCGGTTGTCCGTCGGTTGCTGTGTCGTCAACGGAACTCGCGGGGACTTGCGCCGTGTCCGTGTATTCCGGGTCGTTGAGAACTAGTGACTTGGACGAGCCGGTTCACCGAACGGCCGGCCGACAGTTCCTAGCGCGAGTGTCGCGCGCGGACGTCGTCCGTCGTCGATTGGCGGTTTGTTTGAGAAGCCACAGCGCGGCTTCCGCGTAAAGGCTGTTTGAATTCAAACGGGACCGCGTCAAAGCATAGATACATTGCACTCCACTGACTGTACTTCTTCTTTCAAGTCAATATCATATTTTTGAAAACATTTACATAAACGTAAACCATAAGATGATAACATAAAGATTAAAGATACTAGATAGTATAACAGTGATAATAACTAATAAACTTAGCTTATACTACCTGTGTAACGGGCTGTGACTTTTGACAATAATATAATATAATAATCTAATAATCTATATATATAAAAATGGAGACAAAAAATTCGAAATTGCATCAGTTGAGAACGGCTGGGCCGATTTTGCTCAAATTTTTTTTAAATGATAGAGAATGTCGGGGAGCGGGTTTTTACGAAAGAAAATTTTTAAAAAGTCAACCGAATAATTAGAAAAACTGCAAAAACTATTTATTGATGTCTGGGATTTGAACTCGATACCGTTGTCTTTATTTACTTTATGGTGTATATTGGTTAATCGGGCATGTTTGTTGATTTGTATTATTTTTTTTTGTAAATATATCTTATATATAAATGAATGACCTATGGGAAGAAGATACGCTAATTTAAAAAGGGTTAAATTTGGTTTTTTTTTATTCATCGGATTTTAAAACGGTTATGTTAGGTTAGGATTTATAGGTAGGTGGGATTAAGTAAAAACGTCAAACTTGGTATAACTTTGGTACTTTTTGAGTTAAATCATACACTTACGTACAAACAGCACGGGGTCCGCGATCTACCGCAGGTAAATTACCTATCTGATAATGTACTGCTGCAATTCAGAGTTTTTATTCCGGGCAACAGAAAAGTTAAGATAAATCTTGAACATAATACACCGAATATTAAATAACGCATTGAACAATGTTTGAGTCATATGGAGTTGGTACATTTAACAGGAAACGAAGTGCACGGGATCAGCTAGTACAATATATAATAATATATATATTTAAATGCTGCAGATCGGCGCGCATCGAAAGAAATAGTTGTAATATCTAATCATTAAAAGCGAGCGCGTAATACCGGCTGCACGTGTTTTAATATCAAAGGTACCGCGCGAGGCGTTATAAGAACACGTGATAAGTATGTGAATTTTTAACAAACCATATTCTAGGAAACACGAATAACATAATTGATGAGTTTGGGAATATATAATACACAAATAACATTTGTTCGTCGCGAAATTCGGTTCAAGTGAACACGATTGATAACTCGACTTTAGGCTGGGTGCTATCTAATTAGTTTTTAAATTCATAAAAAAAAATATGTAGGTAATAGTGGACTGTAAGGTTTATTGTTCCTGTCACTCTGTCACTTGAATGATTCATAAAATAAATACAAAGCGAGCTTAATAATTATGTTAGTCCTATCACATCGATTTTATAAATAATAATAGATAAAGTAATCACATGACGTGATATTAACAAAAAATCATGATATAAACGATGTTGACAACAACACTCGTTAAATAATTATACAAATAATCAACGGGTGTGATACGCCTGACTTGGTTGCATCGTCCTCCTTTTTGTACTTGGTCCAATCCTAGTGGCGGCGTAGTTGCACCGTGCGACAAATGAATCAAAACGATTCTACCCACCTTATACGGCGGATGACTTCGATGACCTTACCGGAAAACCCAGAGGAGCCACAAGTCACAACGGGTGCCTAATGACGCGTATGCCAATATTCGCCGAGCATGTGACAATATAGAAGACATTTCTCGGTCAGAACGTATCACTGTGAGATTACATATTATAACAATATAAGCTAAATTATATATAAAAAATGATTATAGAAATAGTAATACCATGGTAATAAAACAAAACACAAAATATATATGTACATTTTTGGGAAATGACAGGAGATGGAAAGATGGAAGAAGGTGATTAAGCGTTGTCGGTGGGTAATTTAACCAACTTTACGGCTGGACGTTTCAGTGTTCCTTCTGCCGTCTTAACAGTAGCTACACGAACCACTTGGTCAGGCCCTGGGTGGACCTCGATGACTCGTCCAAGTTGCCATGCCAATGGAGGTCGAGACGGTGAATTTATGACAACGATATCCCCAACAACGAGACTGGGAATATGATGGAACCATTTCTGTCTGCTCGGCAGCGTGTGTAGATACTCTCGACTCCATCGTTTCCAAAAGGACTGAAGGGCTTGTCTAACTAACTGCCAGCGTTTGAAACGATTCTGCGGAATGTCATCAATGTCGTGTTCGGGAATCGCCATTAGAGGTTGCCCAATCAAAAAATGTCCTGGTGTTAGCACAGATAAATCGTTCGGATCCGTCGACATGGCGACTAATGGCCGAGAATTGAGTACACCTTCAATATGTGTGATTATCGTCATCAATTCTTCCAAAGTATACACTTGATTACCTATTACCTTCTTTAGATGTAGCTTGGTACTCTTAATGACAACCTCCTAAATACCGCCAAAGTGCGGAGCCGCAGGCGGGTTGAACTTCCATTGACATGGAACTCGTGCATGAAGTGCTTCCTTCGTTGCTGAATCGTGGAATAATGTCTTCAGTTGTTTCAATCGAGCCACAAATCGATCGAGAGACGCTAGGAATGCCTCCGTCGATAAGTCTGTGTCTTTGAGTTGCGGCGTTGACTCTCCTTGATGGTGAATGGACCTCCGTAATCCATGTCCATTGCAAATGGTCGGAATTGTTGGACCCTTGTTGATGATAAATTTGCCATCAATGGTTGGGGAGCTGCAGCCTTGTATTTAGTACACACCGTACATTTGAATATTACGTTACGAATCGCAGCTCGAATCGAAACGATCCAGAAACGGCACTGAATTAATGAAGCTACTAAACGCGTTCCAACAATCAGGTCTTACATTTTAAAAAAAAAATTCGTTTTATGTTTGTGAGACTTTGGCCTTATACAATAAATATTTATACCACATCCAGGATGTAGAAAATATATGCATATTTACTGTCCCAAAAGATGATGGCAGACACACAAAAAAAAAAAAACATATCATTCTAAAACCAATACATTAATCGCTCCGCTCAAAACTTAAAATATTATCTAGGGCATTTTCAAGATTTTAAAAAAATTTTTCATACGTTGTAACCAGTCATTTGTTAAGTTTTTAGTGTCTAAAGATGAATTATCCCAAGCATTTTTGTTCCACATTAAAAAAAATAAAATGTATTTATTTAGTGAATATTGAACATAATATGCTTACACAAAAATCAAACATTATCACTACCATTTTCTAGAGTAGGAAGCTCCATCCATTGTTTATAGAAACACTTGTTTTATTTTGTATTTACTCAATAACCTTTTAAATACTATAACTAGACATAATGTACATGCCATGTGGAATAAAAATCTGTCACCATTTGTTAACAAATTATTTATAGTATATTATTATTATTATCATATTATCGCAATTCCTATGTCACAATGGGTTACAATCAGGTCTTACATTTAAAAAAAAATTCGTTTTATATTTGTGAGATTTTGGCCTTATTCAATAAATATTTATACCACATACAGGATGTAGAAAATATATGCATGTTTACTGTCCCTTAAGATGATGGCAGACACACAAAAAAAAAACACTCACATCATTCTTAGTACATTAATTGCTCCTCTCAGAACTTAAAATATTATCTAGGGCATTTTTGAGATTTTAAAAAATCTTGTCATATGTTGTAACTAGTTATTTGTTAAGTGGGTAGTGTCTAAAAATGAATTATCCCAAGCATTTTTGTTCCAAATTAAAAAAATAAAATGTATTTATTTAGCGAATATTAAACATAATATGCTTACACAAAAATCAAACATTATCACTACCATTTTCTAGAGTAGGAAGCTCCATCCATTGTTTATAGAAACACTTGTTTTATTTTGTATTTACTCAATAACCTTTTAAATACTATAATTAGACAACATTTTATACTATTCTTTCAATTGTATTCAACGCTGTTAATATTATTGATACAGAAATGGTCAGAAATATTAATATGTTAACTGTTATTTTTATACTTAGTTGTATTAGTAATATAATATGGGCTGGAGGTGAGTACTTATATTTATATTTTTTTTTTTATTCACACGATAGATCACAGATTAATGTTTATGGAGAAATATAGGAAGAAAATACATAATTGTCACAGAAATTATTAAAATGACTGTTAAAAAAAAAAAGTAAAATAATTTAATAGACTAAGATTATACAAACATATTTAACAACTATTTAATGGAGTTATACATGAGATAGTAGGCCACTGTTTGTGTCGGTAGGTGTATATTAGTTATCGGCTCCAAGTTCCAACGTTCATCATTTGAAAAATAAAACTATTTTAGTAACCATTATAATTATTTCAGATAAAAATACAGAGTATCCCGAGAGGATTTATTCATTGCGATATCTCCTGAGATAATAAAGACATCATAAATCTGTTTTTTTTTTTTATTAGACTCACAGCGAGGATAACACATTTAATTTAATTTTTTGGTAAAAAAGTTTTAAAAGTAATATTTTTTTATTTTCATTATTGATATAGTTGAAAATAATTATTTTTGTGAAAATTTTGACTTTTTAACATTTTATTTTCATTAATCTCATGATTTTTAATAATTTTGTTAGCTTATAGCCTATAGGTTAACAGCCAAAACCCAAAGATATTATAGTGTTGTATTTAAATTAAATAACTCAGATCAATTCAATCTTATATTAAATCTAACATCTTAATATTGATTTTGCTGTACACGAACTTAAGTATCTGTGTTATATTACGTTTGAAATTGGGCTTTATGTACTAAGTCCTCTTCAAAGCCAACCATTTCAAAACATCATAATTATTGAAACATAACATATTTTTTTAATAATCATTAATAATATTTTGAATCAAGGTCAAGATGATTGTGTCGGTAAGTATAATTATTATATTTAACGATACAATACATATATATGAATATACAATTACACAGTGGCGTAGACATGGTATCTGAAGGGGAAAGGATAAAAAAAAAAAAAATAGCTAATGGGAAGGAAAATTGGAAAATCCCCCATCCTCTCAAAATTTTTTACTAAGGTAATAAAAAGCCAATGGGGGGATCTGACCCCCCCCCTCCTCCTACGCCACCCCCTTGACTACACCATTGTAATTACATAAGTTTATATACAATGTGTTTCACTTTAATCTTAATGAGATATACTGCAGTGTCTCGAAATTCAGTTGAAAGATCAATAAAATAAGCTCCAATGAGATTTGCACGATGTTATATCATCAGGACTCCTTTATTATAGTTACACTTCAGTAAACATGTTAACATATTTTTATATATGGTTAAACCATTTATTTTATTGTACTTGGTAAGAATAAACTTAATATTATTATGTACCTAATCCGATACCTAACTACCTATATCGGCATAATTTATGAAATATAATAATTACTATAAGTAAGTCTGTAACGTAGGTAAAATAATGTACCTACTTAACTTTTATTTGTAAGTACTCGTTTAATGTCATATTTGTATAATCATTAAATTCATAATATTTATGTATAATATCTTTATCAGTCAGTTGATAATTTTATAAATATTATAATTAATATTCGTTGTTATTTAAAATATCATTACAGACCAAATGGTTGAAATAGGTTTAATGAGGAAATCATCTAATGGCAAGTGTTTAATTTAAATCTTTTTATATCAAAAACATTTTTGATAGAATGTCACTCACTGTTTATATCTAATGGTGTTATAATATTGTTATAAATATAAATACGATACATTGAATAATTAATGAACCAACGAGACACGTCATGCAGTTATCGGCTGATAGATTTTATCGGCCCTATTTAATGTAACCGTGTGATGTGTGATTTATACTTAATCTTATACAATAATCAATGTACTTATTATAATTTAGGGACATATACCGATGTAAAAGGTTGGGTAAAGGAAGCTGAAAGATTACGTTAGTTTACATTTGTTTTTATAATATTTTATTTAAATATTGAATCATAGGTATAAAGTGTGCAAACAATAAATGATAAAATATTTAAAATACCACCTAGATCATCAGTGTCATCAATTAGGAACAAGCACTCATTGAAGAATAGTCGACACTAAATTTGAAACACACTCATTTTTTTCATTTTAACTTTAAGAATAGGTCTTTATCCATCACACATCCTTGTCGTTTAAAAATACATTTATTTAAACTTAGTTGACTTCTTGGGCTTTTTAAAGTTACTGACCTAAGATCGACTCAATCTTGAAAGCACTTCTTTGCTTACTCAGCAGTTTTGTGGGTGGATCACTGAATCAACAAGGAGAACTTCCATGTTAGGTATCTACACAAATCAACATTCTCAGAGTACTCTGAGTACTAGATTGCTATCACACATTAGGTATCGAGTTAGATACTGCCGTTCAACTATTGTTCTCAGTATTTATTGTCGCGGGAGTAGTTCTAAGACAATCGATGTTCAGTGGATGTCTGCTTACCTTCAATTCTTTTTTCTTCAGTCATGAAGTTTGAAAATAACTGAAGAATTTGCTTTTTTGCTTTAAATTATATTTTCTATACCAGACTAGAAAAGTTTGTTTGAGGTAGCCAGAAATGCTTTAAGTATTTTCTACTAATTATGTTGTTGCTATTTTATCGTTTTCTAGCTTTTTAGGGGTTTCGGCATGAAACCTTCGAGATGAGTTCGCAACATAGTGAATCTCAATCTTAATTTAGCAACAGCATTATGAGCTCTAAAAATGATAGTTCAGGTGTGGAATTTGATACAGAAAAGCTTACACTAAATTTGAATACAACAAAAAAGTTTAGAAACATAGTTACAATTTCAATAATATTATTATTATTATTATTTAATTTAGTCACCTACTAACTCACTGATAATATTCTAATTTCTAAGATCACCCATCGCCCCTTTATATTTCAGGCCTAAGCCCCTTATTTTGATCGACTTCTGTTGGTATACATTTGTAGAGGAAGCTAGTGGTTTTACAATGGTGTTTATTTTTCATTTACTCTCTATACAAAATTTCTACCAGAAGGAGGGCTTAGAATTCAACACATAGCATCTTTTTTTTAGAAAATTGGATCAAGATGGTACTCTAAAGATTTCATTAGTAATATTCACTAGTAATATTATATAATTAATTCAACTTACAGGCTATAATGAATAAAATCAATATAAAATATCCTGACTGACAAACTGTATCCGCTCAGAATCGTTTTTCTTATACAATGAAAATATTATATCATTGAATTCAAGTTTAATACAATCCGTTATACATTGACCCATTTGTAACCTACTGTACAACAGACTAACATCCACTTGCCCGCTATTTATTTATAGTATTATATTTGAATATACAATAATGAAAACTGCGAAAATAAGATAATTATATAAGTAGGTTATTCAAATTTAAAATACACAATTATAACGTCATCAAACATGTACAGTTATATTATTATAATATACAATGGTGGGCATTAACTTGTTAAAAAGTTAAAGTTAAGTTAAAAAGTTAATTTTTTTAAACTTTTTAACTTAACTAGTTAGTTTTTTTTGTTTTTAACTTATTAACTTATTCAGTTAAATTTTGTATTGTTTAAACTTAACTTTTTAAAGTTAATTATCATTATTGTACAGTTAAGTTAATTAAATTAAATTTTTATCATGTGGAACCAAGAGACAAAACTCATTCTTTCTATTTTGCCATTTTGGTAATTTATTTTTCTAATAATATAATATCATCAATTCAAAATAATCAAATTATATTATAATCTATAGGTACTATAGTAAGGACTAAAGAGTAATAATTAGTATACTATCCTTGTATCGACTGGCTATTTTCACGAATTCTATTATTTAATTATTTAATATTATTTAATGGTATTGAATAATCCGATTTTTTTTTTATCTAACTCTCCAATTCCTAAAAACAGGTTTAAAACTAAATATCATAGTCTTTAAAAGGATATCATTATATCAATAATATATACTGGTTACTGGTAAATACGACAATTCCAATAGACAAAACAAAAAGTCGTCCGAGATATTTATAAATTATAATTTATATTGCTGTATTCGTTATAAATACAAATAAACGTATGAGATTAGAAAATAACATTATCGAAATAAATATGGAAACAATTTTTGGTAGGTGTTATACTATTATCATTATTCATTGATTTTATTTTAATAATAGACTATTATAATGGTACTAAATGACAAAAATTTAAAAACAGCCTATACCTATTAATATTATGACTTAAAAAAAAAATTAACTTTTTTTTAACTGAGTTAAGTTAATTTTATTTTCCATCTTAACTTTTAACTTAACTAGTTAAATTTTATTTTTTTGTTAACTTTTAACTTAACTGAAGGCAATTTAATTGAATTAACTTAACTTTCCACAGTTAATTATTTTCATTAACTTGCCCACCATTGATAATATAGCTACATTTAGATTTTTCGCATCAGTGCTAATCGACATTAAATAATTATTTTTCGTCGATATTATTGTGAATAAAGTAAATTATATATTTACCTATTTACGTGGAACCTTGTTTGTAATTTTTAATCCTCAGCTACAAAAATTGAACATTTTATAAATTTTTAACTACATAATAATTTTAAAATGCTTGTAAATAAAATGAGTGCCTATGTATTTTTAAGATTTTTCAACTGCTATTGTAACAATATATGAGGGGCCTTGTATTAGATTTTCATGATTTTTTACCCTACAAGTACAATTTTATTTTATAGAAAAAAAAACTAAAAAAAATTAAAACTGACAATGTCCGTAAACAGCTTAAAAAAGTAATTTTTTTACAAAATTATATGGTGTAGAGAAAATGAAAATATAAACATTCAGTAAAATTTTCGTCTCTGTAACAATATAGTATTAGCTTTTAGTATGGTTTTTCTTAATTTTTCTTTTGTTTTTTACGGCGCTTTTGAAAACTTCTGGGAAATTTTTACTTTTGACCCCCCAAAGTACCAACTAGATTCACTTTCCTATCAGAAAAGGTACTGTTGAAGAAAATCCATTCACTTTTACTATCCTATAACGTGATGACAGACACAAAAATAAAAAAAACATACATCATTGTAAAATCAATACATTCATCGTTCCACTCAGAATCTCAAAAGTGGTATTGAGGTAGGTAAACATTAAAATAGTAACATATTTTTAAGTATTATTTTAAATACAAGATAATTCATAAAACGTAAGTGAATGTTAAAGGAATTTGAAAGATAACTATTTCAGCTTAAGCCTCCGCTCAGTATTGGCAAATTTATTTAAAATATCTTTTTTGTTTAGAATGTTTGACAAATCTCTCTCAATTGCTATGATAGATAACTTTGAAAATCGATTTGGTTACATTGTTGACCTTATGTAAGTGTTTATTCGACGCATTGCTGAGAACGTTCTTTCACAAGATGCAGAACTTGTTGGAATTATTCAAATTAACGACGAATACTAGTGCCTTAGAAAATAAGCGATTCTCTAAGTCCGAAATACGGCGTTAATGAAAATAATCTAATTCAAAACGAGAAAATGGTGACTACCAAGTACGAATTTTACTGAATTACGAAGTAATTCAGTAAAATTTTCGTCTCTGTAACAATATAGTATTAGCATTGTATTACATTTTCAAACTTGTATACCCAACAAATAAAGTTTTTTTGACATTCATAGAAAAATATACCAATCAAATTGGAAACAGAAAATTTTCCTTAATAGTTCAAAACAAATCAAAATATTTTGAAAATGTTATCATGTATAGAAAATGCAAATTTAAACAATCAGTGAAAATTGCATTTATATACGTTCATTTTGGAGATTTTTGTTTGAGAGATACACCAAAAACCAAAATGGTTTTCTGGTATACTGATTTTGCGTAAAAATTCTCGTTTTTCCATAATTTTTATTAATTCCTTAATATTGTTATTAAAGTAATTAATTTTAATTTTACACATTGGTGGACCAGTTTGAATTTAATCAATATTTAAATTTTTTTAGTTTTTGTATTATTTTTTGTTTTTAGCAACGTAATCAAACATTGAAGTCCAATGCACCCTGTAAAGAATATTCGGATATCTAACAAAAAAAAAGTTCTGACCAATCTACGAGGTGTGAGAGTTTTTCCTGTAAAGTGTATATTTAATATAAAATAATATAATTCTTAAAACGTAAGTGAATGTTAAAGAATTTTAAAGCTAACTATTTCAGCTTAAACCTCCGCTTAGTATTGGAAAATTTATTTAAAATATCTTCTTTGTTAAGAACGTTTGACAAATCTCAATTGCTATGATAGATAGCTTTGAAAATCGATTTGGGAGCATAGTTGACCTTATGTAAGTGTTTATTCGACGCATTGCTGAGAACGTTCTTTCACAAGATACAGAACTTGTTGGAATTGAAAGCGCTAAATGTAGCATTTTGTATAAATTTGGGAACACAGATTTTTCCACGATACCCTTCAGCTGCTTTAAATGTTCCTGATGATTGTTATTCTTTGCCAATTAAGCATCATAACAATTTTTCGCAACCAAAATTTCGGATTTTAAGTAGGTTTCATTAATATTTAATAAACCATAAAAACATAAGAAAACAAAAACTGACTAATTATAATATTAATGAATAGTATTACTTAGGCACATGGCTACATAATTAAATAATTTATCTTATACTTTTTTACAAAAACGTCACTTTGATTATAGTCTAGACTCTAGATTAATGAACTTATCAATTGATATGGCCAGTTAAAGACTTTCTGATGGAAACCTGTGTTTTATGTTAACTACAAAACTATCAATCACAGGATAGAAAGCATGTTTTTTCCAATATTCTTTGGCATTATCCTCATATTGAATACCTCCATCGTCTGCCCCAGTGGTTGTTGCAACATGAAAATCCGTTAATGCAGCAGGCTCTTGTGTTTTTCTTTTGGATACTAAAAAAAAAATCAATTTTCATAATTTTATTTAGTTTAACATTAGGTATCATGTTTACTTTAAAAAGTAGGTATTCAAAATACTCACATGTAGCTATTGTCGAAGGCATTTTAAAATCTATATTATTTTCAAGAGAAAATGTGACTATATCATTCCAAACATCTGAGTATGAATCTGAATTTCTTCTATTTTCAAATGTATTTGCAATTCCATTAATTAGACAAGCTGTTCCACCCAATGCCCCAATTGTATTTTGCAATTTGTTGCTTAAAATATTAGTGATACCCAATACATAATTTATAATATAAAGATGAACAATAAAAGAACCATTTTGTATCATTGCTAAAATTCCTACAAAAATTATAAAATATTACTTATGACTCATAAGTTATGAGTGTTATTGTCTTTTTACATGTCTTGCAGTTCTGTATTACTGAAGGTTGCGAGAAGTGTACATAGATAGACTCCAATGCATTTATAATTTATAATTGGTATTTTGTCCAAGTTATTTTTTTTTAAAAATAAAATAATAGCTGATGAAAGAGAATCAGCATTTCGGTTAGTAGAAACAGCCACAAAGCCCAAAAAACTCTCCTAAGCGATGAAGTCCTTAGCATATCTTATACAAATTGACATATTATACTCTTGTTTATGACACCTAATCAGCCATTAAATAGTTATTAATGAAAATAAGATTTTAATAGTTTTAACTTTAGTCTTTAAGAACCAATTTCCTGGCTTCATCGCACATAATTGAAAAAAATGTTACTTCATTAACTTCATCAACTCTAAGATTCAATAAATTATCTGCACAGATCTCAATTAGCTAATTTTGTATGTTAGAACTAGTATAATTGATTATTTCATTACTAAACATATCATTGGAGTTCGAATTATAGTCAGAAAGAAGCTTACACATCTCTTTAAAGTTTCCTTGATTATCAAAATTAAAATTACATGAGAATAACACAAACTATTCTATATTATTGATGTACAATAATACAATAAGTTAGTTAATAGTTATACCTTGGTTTAGTGAAGTATCGCTTTCATCGTGGCCTCTAAACGCTAGACCTTGGAGTGCAAGAAATAATAAAATATCGATGAGACCTTTAATATAGTTTTGATTTTTAACTACTACTTCACGGTGGGCATTAGACAATGAAGTATGTATAGAACCAGACTGATCTGCTAGCTTACGCATAGACCATTTTATCATACAATTTATATGGTAGATAGTAGATGAGTGCAGTTGCAATTTTGATTTTGAACCTTTGGCAATACATTTAGACCCACTAAGGTGTAAAATAATTTAATACTAATATTAATAATTAAGCAAAATAAAATATTTGTCTGTACCTATGTATATTTTAACTTACTTTTTTTCCAGTTATTAAAACCTTTTGAGGTAAATGTTTCTTCTGAAGGTGTATGTAATATATAATATTTAGACTCAGAATAAAACACGAGACAAAAAATAACAACGGACCATATTATGGAATGTGGGTGATCCAATATATATACATACATACGCATTAGGTACATATATACATTATACTCACTCCTTTTACATACAGGCAGCATATGCAACACATAAATAATATTCAACAACTCTCCGATCAGACGTTTAGTGGAGACAACACAATCAAATATCAGCGGCGCCATATTATAAAATCATGAAAGCATTATTTCGTATACACATATATATATATTAAATACTTCAAGACCCCTTCGATAATTCTCCGATCAAGACGTTCTGCTAAAACAAAACCATAAATTACCAGCGATACCTTTGTCGCACGGCACAAAATAATAAAATATATCAATACTTTAATATCACGTATTAATCGATGCACAAGAAGAAGGGATCAATCAAAATCATATTATATAAGGGCCACAGAGATTCGACTCGTCGCCAGTGTCCATTCCGGAGATACACGTGGTCCACGTCAGTCAACATCATGACACTCTTAAACTACTGTTCAAAAGGAGTGCTCGTTACTGTGTGTACATGCGTATAAAATATATGTATATTGGATCATTTCAGCATTCGGTATGTCTGTCTAAATTGGTTGTCTCTCTATCAGACAAATTGGCATTGTTCATCTTTTCCACTCACCTATCCATTGACCTCTTAAAAACATAAGGTTCTGTGACTATCATCATATTATAGGCCTGTTACATCACTACTACACATTTATATTTTGGAACACGAATATAATAATAAGTGCTCTTTAACTTAAATTACATCTGGTTGGCGAATTGACTATTTGTACTCTTGCCACGGATGTAAGGATTTTTAAGAGCTGTATTTAGAATATAAGTATAGTAATAAGTGCTCTTTAACTTAAATTATATCCGGTTGACGAATTGACTATACGTACTCTTGCCACGAATGTAGGAACTCTAAGAGCTGTGTTCAAGGCATAAATGTGTGATAATAAATACTCATCACTATAAATTACATTTGGTTGGCGAATTGACTATACGTACTTTTGCTACGAATGTAGGGATTTTGAGAACATATGGTTACAGTCACAATAAGAAAATTGTATACGAAATTCTACAGATTATATAAACCAAAATACATGTATTGTCATCTTGATATCGACTGTCGAACACGACCCCGAAGCATTACAAACCACTCGGGAGAACCAGCTACTCGCGGGGTAAGTGTTTGAATATTTATACAATAAACGTAGATAATTCAAATATCATTAGGCAGATAGGTATAACACAGTAGTAGAGCGATCTTAAGCGGAAAATTCCAATATTTATTATAAGACACAAATCTCACCCCCAAAAACTATTACCTTCCTCTACCGCCTATTTTCCCCTTACTATAAAATAACCAAAAATCCGACAAGGAAAGCAATACACTGAATTAGTTTCTAAGCTATATTCCAAAA